>PVLD010005496.1:0-111537 GCA_004027595.1 Dinomys branickii | reverse complement strand
GTAACTCAGTTCATGCTTCCTGCTTGATGCTGGAGTGAGAAGGGCGTGGTGTCGTGTGAGCCACCTCCATCTGCAGCTCTCTCTTGCTGTTGTGCTCCAGTTCCCGTTTGTTCCTTGGCCGGATCACTGGGAGTTGCTGTGGCTCTGATGTGGGTGCCGATGCACCCCACCGCTCCCCACTGGTAGCCGCCCACAGAGTGGAGAGGCAGGAGGCCACAGCCTCGAGGCAGGCTTAGAGCTGGGTGTGGTAGGATGTGTACTGGCTGCTCTGGCTCCACCTTGCCTCCAGGTGCTGATTAGGAAGGTTGCTGCAGAGTGGGTGCTCCGCTTCAGTGGCTGTTGCAACCTCTCATCCTCACACTGGATTTGACCACAGTTCCCAACCACCATTGCCTCTTTTCCTGGCTGGGCCCTCTCCTCTCCAGTTCTGGACCAGCTCTTGGAACTCCGCTTCTTTCAGCTTTATTAACAGCTTCAAACACCGTTCATATTCTTCTAGTATATTATTTTCCCTTTGTTAAAAATGTATCTTATATGTTCTGGTCATTAATGTTTGGTTAAATTCATGTAATATAAAATACTATAGATAATAAATGTTGGTTTATTTACAGAGTAAATGTAATTATGCAAGAATAACCTTGCTAAAATGTAGTTTAACATAAAACTCCTTGAAAGTAAGGGCTTATTTCTGACTTGCTTATTCACGGAAAATGCCTACCACAAAGATTTTGCTAAATTAATACTCTGAAAATGTGAAAAAAGGAAACATAATTTTTTAACAATACCCTTTGTGATATTGAAATGGATGAAAATCACATCATCTTAATACACACACTGGACAGAATGTGTTAACCTATTTTTAAACATGTGAAGAAGAATGTCGTTTAGCCTTGGTTAAGACATTGCTTTCCTAAAATTAATTATCAGGAAAAGAATACACAAATTTGAATGAGGCATTTTGTTGAGAATGGAGATAAAGTTTATATACAAATTCATGTAATCAATGCTTTTTATAAGAAGTAGTCTGGCTTTCAGAAAAGATAGTTTTAACCCTGAGTGACTAGATATAGTACATATAATTTGAATGATCTAGACAAAATCACAGTCATTCCTTGATATAATGAACAGAAGCAGAGGGATGTTTACTCGTGCCACTAGATGCTAGAGTGAGGACACACCAGGCCCTTTCATATTTCTTTCCACACACTGTATTGCAGCTTAAGTTACAATTATAGTTGAGGGAAAAGTTGAAATTTATTGGGCACTATCATCTGTGAACAAATCCTTGTGAAATCCATCTGCTAGCAAAATACCCTGTAAGTGAATGGCTTAGTAGAAAATTATTAGATCAATTTCTTGTATATTTTTAAAAGACACCTAATGCTTAATTACTATATATGAATATAGTATATAATTAACATAATATATATAAATATAAATGTCTTTCATTCTTTCTCTATCTCTGCTAATTCAGTGAAACAGAATGACTTCTTTCAACCCTGAAGTATTGTTTAGACCTGTTTCGGACCTTGCTAGTGTTAACCACAAATGTCCCTTCTGAATTTAGAGTGACAGTCATTCATCTAGGCCTTATTTGTTCCGAATGTACAGGAGAAAACAACATTGAAAAACACAGAAGGATAATTCCCTCTTGGTAAGTCTTTTTCTAGGCTTAAAAAAGTGCAGAATAATTGGTATTTAGGATTGAAAATGAGAAGGAAAAAACTAATTTAGAGTTCAATTTCTTCAAAGGATATAAGATTGAACAGAGGCTGAGATACACTGGTTATGTTAGGTCATAGATACTGAAAAATTGCAGGCATGTGGCAGTAGTAATCTACGACAAGTGAGACCTCCTTGGGGGCATGTGTGAAGGTTTAATACATCAAATTCTTTGTTATCGTTTGGTTATTATGTACAATTATATGACATTTCTGTCTTCTAATAACACCTTTAGGATATATCTTTTATAGTAAAACATTTAAAATAATGTTTACTGAATGTAATAGCCTTAATACATGAAACTCAAAACAAGAATTAAAATAATTTAATTGAAATATTAATATCCCTACAATGCATTAATTAAACATCTTCCTATTTTCTTTTGTGCAAAGCATAATGATTTCTACAAAGCACATGGGAGTTAATATTTTAGACTGTGCTGATCTTATTATCTCTGCCCAAATATTCAAATCTTCCATCATAGCACAAATGCAACTCTATAAATTATTCAAAGAAATGGTCATGACTCTATTCCAATAAAACTTTATTGTTAAAGCAGATAGACACCTAGAGTTTGACTAAAAAGATTTTACTACCACCAACTCTAGGCTATATGAAATATATGTCAGAAAAATTTCTTCTAAAGTTGCTACTTAGGAATGAAAAATGCCCTGAAATTGCCACTTTTAGGGTAACTTCTTCAAATGTATAGCACTGTGAAATACTACATTCTAATATGAAACAAAACTGTAGTGTCAATTAAACTGAGACAAACATGCTTTATCTTGCTTGTGTTACATTTGGAAAGAGTTTTGGAACCAGCCATTCTAAGTACAGCATAAGGTTAGCTAGAACCAGTAAAGCTAAGTTCCTAACTCACTGCAGTATATAGGAATAAATATTGAATGAAGAAATGCCAACATGCATTAGTTCATATTCAATTTGTATACAAATCCGTCTCAAAAGTAATGTAGCCCTGATTATCTCATTTATCCCTATGTAGTTAAAGTGAAGGTTAAAGCTTCCAAATATTATATCTTCAAGCTAGGGCAAAAATCACTGTCACATAACAGATGTGACAAGGTGCAGTTTAAATTGGCTAAGATGCAGTTTGGTTCAGCTAAAACCAAACATAACTGTAGATTTTTTAACGCTTTGGTTGTTCCTTCCCATCGGTGCTACGCACCTATTGAGAAAATAAGATCCAAGGCCCCCATCCACCAAATTCGCTGATAGAAATTGATCTCTTATCAATAAAAAATCTTGTTATAGTTGAATGAGCAAAACCACACCCTTGTGCAAACATTTATTGCTTAGATATACCAAAGTAATAACAAAGGTGCTCAGCACAAAGCTGTGCAAAATAGTTGATCTATATTTTGATATCAACTTGTGCTTATGTTAAAATTTAAGATTAAAGTGTACAATATTCTGATTTACAGATTGATGGTTGATAATTTCTATGACAAAGATTAATTGTATTATAGTGTCACATATAAAAGTACGCATTGTAGACACTGTTAACTTAAGACCCTCTAACACCTTATCTTAACCTCATTTTGTCAAACTTTAATAATTACCTTTAACTATCTCAAAAGCAGATGGAAAAGTATCACTAAGTATCACTTGAGAAGGAGTGCAGATGCTTTCTAGGGGAAATGAAATGATTTACATGGTACAGTATCTGGAGTCTAATTTTAATGAAGATAGATTTCCATTATAGCCTTATGTTTTTATCAAAAGAGACTGTTCAACTAATGCAGTTCTCCCAAGTGTAAGATCCTAACTCTGCTTTTAATTTGATCCAATCCAGAAATTAATGACTTTTAGTTCATATGAGAACCATATTTTTGCAAAATGGCTTTCAGTGGGCCAGCTATTTAAACTTGATGCAGTTGTAGATTTCTCTGGGAATCAAAAGATATCTAATATAGACAAAAAGGAAAATTATACCCAAAACCTCAAAATACTGCTTATAAACTAAATGCAAAATATTCATTCATTTTTACAGAATTAGAAATTACTGGGCTTCTAGATTTTTAAAAAAATGCTACCATTTGTTTAAAACTGAAAAAGATGGTGTTTGAAGAGACTATTGAAAGACTATTCCTCAACAAATTATCCTAAACTATTCTATCACTGAATATGGGTTAAAAATTATTTTGAAAACAAATGGGCCAAAATAATCTTCATAAATTAAGCCTTTCACACACTGAGGTTTTGTTTTGAACATAAAACTTTATGTTTATATTTTAACTTAGCCAAGTATGTAGGAACAGAGACAAGGAATGCAAATGACGAACTGAACTGGGTGCACTATTTCAAATATTGGAGAAAGACAGCACTAAATTGTACTGATGTGTATGAACTTCACTCTGTGAATAGCATTCTTTTAGTGAAATGAAACTGTAAAAATTATTTTTCTCAAGAAAACTAGGATCAGGGCTATAGCTCAGCAGCACAGCACCTGCCTGGCAAGTGCAAGGTCCTGAGTTTGATTCCTGATACTGGCAAGAAAACTAGGATCAATAAGATATTTGGAAAAAATGAAATTAAATAATAAAATATTCTATTGAGGATTTGATAGATTGATGGTGTGTATGCGTACATCTTTTCAAATTAATTATATCACCTGCTATTGCATATGATAATTTTAAGAGATGTATATGACTGTGTTGAAATCTGTATTTCATAGAGTCATTGGTAAAATATACCATGTATTCCATATCATTTTTGAAAATATTTTTGTAGAAAATGTTAAAATTTACTTTTAAGAAAAAAAATGACAAGGGATTAGCTATTCTGTTGCTCATTAATCTAAACAATGGAACATAAGAAACAAACAAAAAAGCCAAGGAATAAACACAAATGAATAAAATGAGAAAAGCAAACTTTGCCATATTGAGTGTTACATTCATCATTAAGCATTTTTAAGTACGAATGACATTCATATTTGCTAAACTTTCTTAAGTGTAGAGCTGTGGTACTAACCCTCCAGAAATCCAAATTATGGTTAAATGTAAAAATACTTTACAGCTAAATTGTTAGTCTCAACTTGTTACATAGCAAACACATTGGTGCGGTGCTGAGAATGAAGTGTAGACTGGAAGAGTGAAATAACACATACAAATGTTTGTTTCATGAGGAGGAAACAATTCTCACAAAACAGTCCTGTGCCCTTTTGACTGAGCGCACAGTGGAATGCCAAAAACCATAATTTACTTAAACTTCTTACACTCTTGCATATCAACTATCTGTGTTTTGTTAGAAGATCTGTTTTATGTTATGATTTTTAATTCTCAATGCAAATATTTGCAATACCTCACTTTTCTCTGTGAAATAAGGTTTGGGCGCATTATTTTTTTACTTGGGATTAATGATACTACAACTGCCACAATTTTGCTTCCAGTACAGAAAAAAAAAAGCTTTAGAAAAAATCATGTCCAATTTACATTTTTGTTGGTAAATAAAAGTATTTACACAAATAATGAATTGTGCACATCTACAATAGCATAATAGAAAAAATAACAACATTTTCAAAACAAATTCCTGGAAGAAATACAATACCACATTACAGATAACATAGAAAGAATTTTAATTCCTTGAGTTTATGAGATACTTTTTCTTTTTAAGATATGATTGGGCCATCACGAATGATAATAATGAAATTATGAGGATAGAAGTAAAAATTTATTTGCAAAGCTCAAACATTGTTAGTAAATCTATATTCTGAAAAACACTAATGTTATGTTAGCATTTCAAGTCTTTTTGCTTTAACATTCAAAGTTAAGTTGTTACACACACACACACACACACACACACACACACACACACACAAAGTAATGTATTAGAACGACATTTATTTTCCCCTTTCAGGCAAAAGGCAAAGCAATATAAAAATCTCAAAGGAAATTAAAAATCTTGAAAGCCATTGAACAAAATATATGTTGGCATTTAAATCTCTAAGCCACTTTCACAAACAGGAACATACACTTGTTTCTATGGTACTAGAATTTTTAACTAACCTCTGGACTTACACGATGTCAAAAATCTTTTCACAAAAACTCTATTGTTCTCTTAAAATTTAGTTTTAGTAGCTTAGTAATTTCTATTTTGCAGATTTGTTCCTAGTTTGTGAAGATAGAAATTTAAAAAGAAGAAACAAAAAGAAATTGACTGGTTATATTGTCCAGAAAATGGTAATAGTAATAAATGAAATGTAATCTGACAGCTTAAATTTAATCAGTATATCACTGTTTTGTCTTAATAGAACAAAATCATCCTGTGTTGAGTACTTAATTTACTTTCAGCAGCAAGAGGTGGGTAATGAAATCAAAAGTCATTCACTAGTTGGGTCTAGAAAGTAGTGTAATTAGGACTGCTCATAACAATTCAAATTACATCTGAGTCATAGAAAGGTTTGCTAATTTAGACAAGTATACCTTTGGAAGGTCCATAGCTTCTGCATGTCAATTAGGCAAAGCAGACATTTCTTGATGACTCCCTGACATTTCAAGGCAATAGCTTGAAGGTGCTGGTGATGTTAGCTTGCAAAGTACCAGTGCTTATAACAGAAAATATTCATTGTAGTGTGTACAAATTAGGCTAAGGTTTGCTTTCCTCCTCACCCCTAAGTACTGCATTTTCAAACATGGAAAAGGGCAAAGGGGAGGCAAAGGATACTATTATGGTTTGTGTCTGGACGTCCCCACAAAGCCTTATGAAGCTTTTTTGGAGGTAGCTAGATCTAGAGTGTGTGATTGATTCGTACTACAGTGCTGAGATTCAGAGTGAGTGATTGCTGGGTCAGCACACTGATTGGATTGGCGTTGTCCTCATAATCGCAGTAGACTGGGTACAATATAAGGGAGAGAAAGAGGCTTCTCTCTCTCTCTCTCTCTCTCTCTCTCTCTCTCTCTCTCTCTCGCTCTCGCTCTAGCTCTCGCTCTCTCTCTCTGTCTCATTGCATTTGCTGTTTCTTGCCTCCGTGAACTGTTGCCCCCGTGCCGTGTGCTGCTGTGCCTTGGAGCCAGCTGAGTATGGACTGAATCCTCCACAAATTTAATTTGGAGCTAAATAAACCTTTCCTCCTTTAACTTTGGGAGTTTGGTATTTTGTCTCAGCAATGAGAAAAACGTAACTGAGGTACCAAGGGAATAGAACCAGATGAAGGGATTAACCAAACCACTGGAGATCACTTAGATTCTACTAATGAAATGTTCATGAGAAAATCTCCTGATTATTGCCATTCTTTTGGCCCTTGTAGTCATTAGAAGAACTACTCCCTAACATGTGATGAAGTAAAACCTGTTCATGCCAGTGGTCAGTGATAGACCTGTACAAAAGTACTGGTTAGCAGAATAAAGTGTAAGCAGATTCCAGGTGCCACACTTCACTTGGCTTTAGCTGGTGATGTATGACCATGTAGATGTACACTTAAAGTTATATTAAAATCTTTAGTGCACCGACTCTCTTCTAACTCTTAAGAAATACTGTAATTTCCAGAGTTTCTTAATTATCCAGAGTCAGAGGAGGAAACATATTTTAGACAAGGTTGGTAAAGATTTGTTACAGTAACCAAAGAGAGGTCAATTGCCCAAAGTTTTATACAAATTTAAGACACATAAAATGGAAAATAGTTGCTAAACGTGGTGGTACACACCTGTCATACCTGCATTCATTAGGCTGAGGCAGCTGATTCAAAACCAGCCTGGGCTACATAGTAAATTCAAGGTCTGGCTGAAATCCATAGAGAGACCCTGTCTCAGAATATGTGAGTAAATAAATTAATTAATAAAAGAGAGAAAGATGAAATACTCTATGTCAGCTCCCAGTTATTGTCATGTGGAATTATGTGTTTTTCATAGGAATGTACCAACAAATTTTTCTCCTATCATTGATTTTTATGTAGAAAAATGAATAACTCACACCAAAGTATAGTAACATAAGCCAAGTACAGTGGCCTAAAAAGTAAGTAAATTATCAGAATGTTGGCTTGCAAAAGCAAGACTCTGCATAAGATACAGTATGTCACATCACTATGAAAATAATGAATGGGAAAGGGGTGGTGACAATATTGAAAGTATTTTTAAAATTACTGACTGAGATGAACAAAGAGCAAGAATTCACTTATTCAAGAATCCACTGACTGTTTTTTTTAATGTTGTTTTGTATACAGCCAAAGAGTGTGAGATCTATTCTCGGGGTTTTTCTCTATTTCAGGAGTCCTGTTGGTTTCTTTTCTTTTGTGTTCATGCTAATGCAAGGATAGTTGATAATCAACTGCTATTTTGCATAATAACTTATAACTAATAGTGTATATTTTTTTCATTCTTTACTCAATGACAATGGTGTGCAAAACCCACAGAATTAATATCATCCAATACATCCTTATTAAAAGATTTTATATTTAATAAGTATAAAGATTTTATATTTAATAAATTGAGCCAGGCACTTTTGACAAATTTATTAAAAATCAGCTCTATATATTCCATGGCCTTGGAACACATATATACACAAAATATAATTAAATAAAAAGCATAAATTCTTACTTCTTGAATCTTGCTCCATGGTATTGCAAGAGGTAATAGCCAGTAAGAATAATATGTAAAGGTACACCATCTCACAGAAAGTAAGTACATAGAGAAGATGTCAAGATACATGTGCTGGAGTCATGTTAAATGGATTTGCAACATGGTAGAGCTGTTGTAAGTTGAAAATGTGTAGAATACACATAACCTATCAATCTTGCTTAGCAGCATAATGCACCATATATCAGCTACTTACTCTTACAATGTCATGGCTAACTGGGAGTTGTGCTCACCTACTAATGCCTTGTATTGCAAGAGAGTATGGTACTAGATTTTACTAGCCAGGAAGACATTAAATTTCAGAATTTGACATAATCTCTACTGAGTATGTATCACTTTTGCATTGTTAAAGTATTACAAAGTGGACCACTGAAAGTACAGGACCATTTGTGTGGTATATGTCTGTGTGGATGATTATGTACGATTCTAAGCAGGATAGTCCAGAGAATCCCATAGTTGAACACTGACTTGAAGGAAGAACAAGGATTCATGCTGCAGATATTTGAGGGAAATGTTACTTGTAGGAAAAGGAGCTAGTCCTCTGAGCATCCATGCCGAGTTGCCATGGCGTCCCCACATAGGTGAATAGATGAGCACGAGTGAGGAGAGGAGGAGGAGGTAACTAGAGAGTGGGTGTTAGTGCTGGGGCGCAGAAGTCAGAATGCGTGGGGCCCCATGCACAGGAGAGAGACTAACTTTATGGGGCCTTCTACAGAGAAGGTACTCTAATCCAATGGAGGTTACATAGAATTAGGGTTTTCAACCATGCCTCTGTTGAAGTCATGGAGAATTATTTGTCCTGTTGAATTGTCCTCCTCACTGTAAGATGTTTAAGTACACTGTATAGCTGACCATGTTGTTGAACAAGCTACTTTCGTTCATGAACAGAAATAACCCTAGATGATTGTAAAAGTACCCTGGGGGTGGTATAAAATTGTCTCAGTTGAGAATCGCTGATGTAAAAAAAAAGCAAACAAAAAACAAAGCAAAATAAAACTACGTCACAAGACTGCTGTATAACTAATCCAGGTTCACACAGCTAGTGCACAAACTTGAGTCAAGATGTCAGGTATTCAATGATAAAATACATTTATTCTATTGCTTGGCTATACCATTAATTTTTCCTAGTTTATTTGAATCCAAGACAGTTGACTAGATTCATAATGTTATAAACTATTGATCAGCTTATAATTAGCAAAATGTAAACTAAGAATTAAAGTTAAATTGCATGACACATCTATCTATAATGAGGTACTGGAATTTCTCCAGAATGTAAACTCAGAATCAGTGTTTAGGATTCTGAGGGGATCTTGGGTCAGGGTGGG
This sequence comes from Dinomys branickii, assembly GCA_004027595.1. NCBI lineage: Eukaryota > Metazoa > Chordata > Mammalia > Rodentia > Dinomyidae > Dinomys > Dinomys branickii. The sequence goes on along the minus strand of PVLD010005496.1, from coordinate 101,900 downwards.
ATTTGCCAGTGACTGTTATATGGTAAACTGGAGTAGGATGGGAGGAAAAAGCTTTGATCAATGAGAATAGACATAGAATTTTCATTGAAGCAGAAGAGCTGTGGCCAAATACGTGTCCACAGTATGTAACTAACCAAGCAGGTAGCCTGCTGTAGTAAATGTATTTGTCCTTGGTTTGAGAGAAATATGAAAGAAAAACATTACTGTAAAATGCTAAAATGGCATCCCTCAAATGAGCATGATTACAATGAGAACAATATAACCTTCTCTTTCACCTTGGAAATTGTGCTAGTAAGCAGGTAGCCATGAGAAAATGTACATAATGTAAATATAGTGTACGCTACCAACTAACACCCTTGTATATGTGCTAAGTAAATGTGTGGAAGAGACAGTTTGACTCATTGTCCATTTCTCCCATTTGTGCATTAACGATCATTTCCTAAACGTGATTCTAATGTCTCTTACTCGCTTCTACAACTTGCACCACATAAAATCATATTTTGTAAAATTATAAGCCCTCAATTAATTTGCCTTCTTTACTAAAGTTACTAACAAAGATAATAATTTCCAGAATACCTAACATAACAATTTACATATTAAATGCTTTAAGTGAACATTGCTTAAGTAAGTGATGTATGACCAAATAAATCTTACATTAGTTTGGATCAACAGGTGAAGTCCTTTCAAAGCAATATATATGTGTGTTGTCTCTCAATAAGTAATAAGAATAATGTGAATATTAAGCTTGATAACTTAGTGATCAAATGCAAGGAAACAAGAACTTAAATTAAGTCTCAAACATACACAGAAAAACAAACACATATTATTTTCTGACTAAATAGCAAAGGAAAAGACACACTCCAGTTTCCTCTTTAAGGCTTTATTTATTATAACTCAGCTTATAAAAACAATGGACTTCTGAGTGGTTGCAAACATATTTTTTTCAGTGTGACCTATCTTGACATTTGAAGATGAAATGAGCCATCTATAGATAAAATTAAAGTTATTTTTCTTATGGTTAAATATGTGTAATAATTAACTATTAGCAATGAGATTATTTGTAATGCATAACTAAAGAGCACATCTTGTACTAATGTTTCTCATTGTCATCTAGAACCTGAATTTTATTAAATTATCTAATAGATATTATGAAAAAGGAAGCATGATTCCTTATGAAATTTTATCCTTGGCCCAGTTTTCATTATCTTAGTATTCATAAAGAATATGTATTTGGGTTTTTTTAAAATCTAAAACTAACCAGTTATCTTTAAAGCTATATTAGGCATTTTTATAATATGAGACATAATAATTCAGCCATTCCAGTAGATTCTCTTTAAAATTTAAAATGCTAGTGCACTTATTTAAAATAATGTCATGTGGCTTTAGAGAAAAGACTTCATTGTTTACATGTGCTATTCTTTGAATCTTTGGAATGTTTATTTTTTATTTGAGAGGTAATCCAATAATATAGTTTAAAACTCTAATTAACTAGTTACCCTGTGCTATTAGTGCGAATAGATACTCTACCTCCAGTTACAAAAATGTAAATCCTACACTATCCACCAAATATCTCATTTTAGACATGTACATTTAAAATATTATTCAATATCATTAGGTGAAGAAAACAAGGTATAATACCCTTGGAAGATAGACTTTTTCCTTATGTAAATCCTGTGGGACTCCCATTACATCTGGATTTCTGAACTTTGCATCAATATATGTTGCTTCCAAATAAAAGAAATACCAAGTGTAAATGCTGAAAGTGTGCTGGCTATATCACTAGTCTCAGGACATGAGTTTGGAATGTGTACAGTGCCTCTTGCTTCCATTCTCCCTAAATTGGTTTGGTCATTTTCTCCTTTACATCACAACCAGTTGAAGCAGCCAAGCCAAGGAGCGGTGCTTGCATGTATTTCTATGGAACAAGAGGCTACATTACTGTGGTTACGATCCATGCTTCCTCGGCTGTTGAAATACTGTAGGGGTTGATTTGCGAGACTCTAGTTCTGATTCTGGTACAGCTATCTGAGTGATGGAAGGAACAGAGCTCAGCAAAAATGCATTGAGGGGAAAAAAGGGAATCTAAGGTACTCAGAGAGAAAGATGGAGAAAAAAATAACAGTACCCTGTGGACACTATATATCACCCTCATTTTCATTTTGTGGGATTGGCAGGTACAATACACACCTGCAGCAGCTGTGCATTTTTGTCTCCGAGTCTCTCTGACAGCAGGAACACCTCGACTCCCCACTCGGAGTAAGCAACTGATATGGCAGGGAAATGCTGAAGCTAAGATTGGGAAAGACACCTGGCATTGAATCTGAGGGTCTGTTTTGATCCCTGAAGATTGCTCTGTTTATTGCAAACTTTGAAGATTCTTTTCTGTTCTTTCTGGATAAAGTGTGAAAATATCCATTACTGACCTTCCTTGCCTATATAGAAATCCTCGATCACACAGTTTTCAGAAGACAAAATACTATTTGTGATGACAAAAGATGAATTAGGGTGAGAACAACAATGGAAATGTCAAGAAGTATGGTTCCAAATGAACTAGAAACTTTTATAAAATTAGGTTTTCAATCATTGTTGTAGACTAAATAAGTTGCCCCCATACTAGCCCCAAACCCCTGTGTTGAAGCCTAATCCTCAATGGATGCTATTTGACTGTGGAGTGTTAAGGTGTTTGGGTCAAGCAGACAGAGGCCTCATGAATGGGATTAATGCCCTTGGAAGGATACCTCAGAGAGAATACCTTGCTATGTGAGGACTCAGCAAGAAAACAGCCAGCACTGAACCAGGAATTGGACTTTGCATATAGTAAACCTACCAGGAATTTGAGTTATTTAAGCCCCCGATTGTGCGGTAATTTGCCTTAGGTACCTTCAGAAATGAAAATTTCATGATTTGACTCTGCTACACATCTAAAATCAAACTAGAAAATATATATCAGTAAAACATGATAAATCTCACTGACTCCATTTCTAATCTGTTTTGTTTGAAGTTCTGTTCAAAGGGCAGAAGAAATAAAGGAAAATAAATGTTTTGTCATAAATTTATAGGCTATTACAAGTAAAAAAGGACTTAAAATTATAATAATCTCTACCTTGTAGGAGAAAACAGACCCAGGACAGTGGAAGAATCACGGTAGCTCACTGAACACCAGTGTTCATCTACGCAGTCAGTGCAGTGAACAGATACTCATGTTAGATTACAAGGGATAGAATAGATGACTCTTCTTCTTAGGGCGTCATTGGCCTAGTGCTTCCATACCAAAACACACAGTTTTAATGGCTTCAGAAGCCAATATTTACTTTCTCAAAGAACGGAAGGCTAGAAGTCCCTAGATTCAGGTGCCAGCAAAATTTTTTCAGCTGAAGTTTCTCTTTCTAGATTGTAGACACAAGCCTTTGACCCAGTGTACTCACATGAACTGTTTTTTTACTTTTGCACAGAGAACTTGGGTCCCTCTAGGTCTTTTATAAGGGCACCAGGGTAGGGTAAAGCCTTCTCTGTATGGCTTCATTTAATCTTACTTACCTTCTTATAGGCCCTAGCTCTATATCTTGCAGTCATACTAGGAACAATTTATTCCCTCATAATTCTGAAGGCAGAGGCCTAAAATTAAAGTTTCAGCATGGAGCAGCTTCTTTTAAGACACCAGAGTTTGAAAGAACTCTTTGCATCTCCTATTTGTGGTGACTCTGGTCACTTGTAGTTGTGGCTACATTACTCTAATCTGTCTCCGTTTTAGATGCATTTATCTTTGTTTATCTCTGAGGATATTTGTCTCTAGGTTAAGGGCTCACCTGTATAATATAGGATGGTATCACCTCAAGATTTCTGACTTAGTTACATATGCAAAGACTCCTTTCTAATTAAGAGCATACTAACTAGTTATGGGATATTGGTATATAGTTTTGAGAGTAACCATTAAGCTTATTATTGCAAGGAAAACTTTTGTAGGAAAATGATTGCTCATGTGAACAAAAAGTTCCTCACATAAAAATAAATATTCACTTCTCATTCTCTGTCAACATTTTAAGTTATATAGGGGTGTGTCTGTACATATTTGGAAAATACTAGCTAGTGAACTGATATTTCAGTTAAGATCTAAAATGTCCACCAAGTCAGGGGTGAGGATTTGGAAGGTGATTAGATCAAGGGGGCATGATACCCATCGGCAAGTTTGCCCTTAGCTGACCAGGTGTTTGGAGCTGTGGCCTGGTAGGAAGAAGCCAGTCCCTGAGTATTACTGACCTCTTCTTCCACACCAGTTATTCGACACCCCTGCAGTGGACCCCAACCCTGCCAGGTTACAGCACACGGTGAGGGAAACACACAAAGAGACTGACTGTGAGGTAATGGGGATCTGGGATGGCCAGTTGTTCTTGGGGAACAAAAGACCACGAGGTAGCCAGAGCCTCCGTACGTACTGATCACACTTGCATTGGAGAAAATGGCAGCTGGATGCACTACACGAGTGGCTTGGCAGGCAAGGCTTGCAACGAGGGAACAAAGCATTCTTTAAAAAGGGATGAAACAGCCAGATGTAGGTTATGGTTAATGAGTAACCTGCCTTATGGCCAATCATGGAAAGGGATATTGCTCTGGAGTCTTGCAGGCCTCAGCAGTGACGTTATCTGGTATGTTAGCCTCATGGTATCACAGCTAGTCTGCCTGAGCTCAACCATGGCCACTAATGATGAAGAACCGTGCTGGTCTAACACCAGCTGCCTGCTTTCCTGAAGATGTATACACTGTCTGGGCCAGACTCAGTAATTAAGCTGAAAGCCAATTTAGAGAAGCCACCGCTTCACAGCCTACACTGCTTGCAAGTAAGCACAACCGCACTTGGGTGTGGGAGCGGGAGACCTGATGGTTCTCTGCACCTGAGGGCCTGCCCGGGAAGGGTATATTCCACCTAAGGACACTTCCTTCTCGCTCTGTCCTAGGGGCCGTGGTGCAAGCAGCTCTCTTCTCCAGCCTTTATCATGCCATTTCTGCGTTGGAATCTCTGATCACGGGCTTAATCCACTGAAACTCTAAGAAAAACTAAACTTCCTCCTCTAAGTTACAGATGTTTAGTATTTTGTCCCAGAGATGGTGTAGCTGATTAATAAAACTGGTAAACATTTCCCTAAAAAGATGCAAACACATTTTAAAAATAAAATTTTATTTAAATTAGTTTCCAGAAAGACTGCCTTTCTAAAAATGAATCAGATTTAGATAGGATATTCTTGTTCTAGCCTTAGAGTTTTAGTCGCTGGTAATTTACACAGTACATTTGAAGCTATTGTATATCTTGCTCTAGGAATTTTCAAATTTCATTATTGCTATAAGTCCCAAGTCACAAGACAGAGTTTGAAAATTTTTCTGAATAAAATCACAAGGCCTCACTAGTTAGCTAGATTGTGATATTCATCATGAAACATGTTTGGGGAAGATTTACAAATGATCATGCTGACTGTAAGTCAGTCAATGATGGGCCATGTATACCATGGCAATCCCATGAGATTATATAACTTACTAATATACCAACCGCTTAGTCTGTTTAATATATTGAATGATGTTTTCACAAGGATGAAATCATCTAACGGTACATGTCTCAGAATATATCTTTGTTGTTAAGTAATGCATGACATTATTCAAAAACAGAGTACTCAGAAAAATGTTGCATTATCAAAAATCAGCTCCCTTGCTATAAAAACTAATATTGTTGAGTTTATATCATTTGAAAAATAAAATATTTTCATCTCAAAAGTGTAATTAGTATATATTTGTAAATCACTTAGAAAAGATGGAATGAGATTGAATACAATGAAAATGGAAAGAATGGCCAACATAAATTCTACGATTTAGGTAAATAACTCAGCAGTGGTTTTGTCTATTAAATTAAGTAGGATTAGTTTGGCAAAAAAACCCTATTTCTACATACTATTCCCCACTTTATATTTTTATTCATTTTCTGGATTTTGAATTCTACAATATATAAATTAATTTATTTTAAATTTACTAAAATGTATTTTTCAGTGCTATGATGTTTGGTATTTCTTTGCTTTTTAGAATCCATATTAGAACAATGTACTATGAAGCAATGCCATAGTAACAAACACTTTCTTTTCCAATAATTCTGACTATAAACTTCATAATATTCTACATTTTCCCAATATACTATGTTTAAAATATATTTTAGACTAAGTAATTTTCCTATTATAATAAATTATACTGTTCTAGTAGTCAGAGTTACACCCTTTTGGAAATGTGACATCAGGATTGCACGTAATTTAAACCATCAGTTGAACTCTGGTATTTAGTGTAGAACTGGAAGAAGATAATATTTTTGATGCCTTTATAGTATTATTTATCTCTCCTACTTTGGTAATTTAATTCTGTAAATTATAACACTTTACTGAATTTCTTAGTTTTCCCAAGCTTTCATAATAAATAAACACAGAAGGTGTAAACAAAATAAATGTATATTTCGTCAAAATTCTGAAGGCTGGAAGTCCAAGATGGAGGTAAATGTACTGGCTTGTAGAAAAGTGACATACTGCTATGTCCTCTCCTGGCAGATAGAGAATGTCTTCAGACCAGCCCAGCAGATCAGGGTCCTCGTGTGAAAATTATTACCTCCTCATAGGCTTTATGTACAAATAGAGTCATCTGGTGACTCAGAAACACAGCAGTCAACATGATTTATAAAAACCTAAAACTACAGAATGGTTGTTAGTTAATTGGAATACTTTATTTCAACACAAGAAAGGCAGGATGAAATAGTGGAAAACTCATTACATTGGGGCATGAAATTTAAATGACTAGGCAAGTCTCCTGAAGATGTTCATATCCTCTTCATTCATACAGTGGAAATTAGGCTTTTACATTAACTACTGAGTGCTATGACAATAAACAAAAATTCATCCAAATGATTTTTTGAAAGTCTGCCTTTCTATACAAAGGTAAAACTCTATTTTGAAATTCCTAGGTGAAGAGTTTGTGTCTATGAAATTTTTTTGGTCATCATGTAAATTACCTTAAAAATGCTAATTTGCAATTATCTGTGAAAATAAAAAACTGAAGGAAAATCCTGTGGGTGCTCAAAGTGAAGCAGAGTACCAGGCATATACTGAATGCCATATTTACCACACAGGAGCAGATATGAGCATAGACACCATTGCTTTCATCAAGGGGACAGAGGATGTTTCTTGGAAGACAGCAAAAAAAAAAAAAAAAAGCCTTGAAAAGCAACTGAGGAAAAGTTTAAAACATAGAGCTTTTTACTTCTGATTAGGGCAAATCAATTTTATATGATTTGTATTAACATGAGAAAAAATAAACCAAATTTAATCACTTACTATTTCAAACTTTTGCTTCCAGTGAAACTTTCAACTCTCAGAGCATGTTATACACATTATCCATACTTACCTAAGTATGCATAGCCTTGTTCCATCAATTAAGCTTCATCATGTATATATAGAGAAGAGGGAGAAGTAAGGAAGACCTGGGCACAAATGGCAGCAGAGATCACGTGACGGCAAAATTAGAGATAGCATTTAGAGAAAAACATAGTGGCAACATTGCTGATAGATTTGGGTCTAGTTTTAGTTTTTGGCATGTGGAAAGCCAGTTTTTCTAGCATCATTTCTTAAAGAGAGTTTCTTTTTTCCAGTAAATATGTTTGGCACCTTTGTCAAAGATAAAAATGTCATAAGTGTGTTTGAAATTGTTTCTGCCTTTTCTAATGTGTTCCACTGATCCTCATATCTGCTTTTCTCCCCCAGTACCATACTGATTTTAACATTGTAGCTCTGTAGTATACTTTCAAGTCAGGAATTGTGGTGTTCTTTTGCTTTGTCCTCATTGTCCAGAATTGTATTTGCTTTTCCAGGTCTCTTCCTCTTTGAAATGTATTTTAGGAATGTTTTCTCTAGTTCTGTGTGGTATGCTAATGGTAGTTTGATTGCATTAAATATGTATAACAGTTTTGGGAGTATGGACATTACTACTATGTTTGTTTTTCCTTTCCATGAGCAAGAGACATGTTTCCATTTTCCTATGGCCTCTCCAGTCTCCTTTTACAGGCGAGAGTAGTTTTCAGTGTGACCTTCTACTTCCTTTGTTTGATTGACTCCTACATACTTTATTTTTCTTGATTTTGTGAAAGCTATGATTTCCCTATTTTCTCTCACAGTGAGTTTGTTATTTTTGTAAAGGAAGACTATTGATTTTTGAATGTTGACTTTGTATCCAGCTACGTTATTGAATTTGGTTATTAAATAAATCTACAAGACTTTTGGTGGTTTCTAGGACCTTCTATGTACAGTATCATGTCATCTGCAAATGAAGATAATTTAGCTTCTTACTTTCCTATTTTCATTTTATTTATTTTTCTTGGATAATAGCTCTAGCTAATGTTTACAAAACATGAATAGGAGCGGTTATGGTGGATAACCTTGTCTTGTTCCTGATTTTGAAGTGAAAGCTTTCAGTTTTTGTTCATCAAATATGATGGCTATTGGTTTGTCATAGATGGCCTTTATCAGATTGAGATAAAGACCATCTATTCTGATTTTCTGTAGGGCTTTCATCATGAATTGGTGTTGGACTTTGTCAAACTTTCTTTGCATCTATTGAGATGATCATGTAGATTTTGTTCTTGGTTCTGCTAGCATGTTGTATTACATTTATTGATTTGTGTAGGTTAGACCATACCTGCATCCCTGTGGTGAATCCTACTTGGTTGTGGTGTATAATCTTCTTGAAAATGTATTGCACTCTGTTTCCCAGGATCTGGTTAATGATTTTAGCATCGATGTTTACGAGGAAGATTGGGCTATTAGTTGTCATGTGTTGCTTGGGTCTTTCTCTGGCTTTAGTATCAGGGTAATATTTACTTCTAGGAATGACTTTGGGATTATTGTTTCCCTTTAAATTTCATTAAAGAGTTTAACAAGCAATGGCACAAAGTTTCTAAATTTCTTATAGAATATAGCAGTGAGTAAATCAGGACCTGAGCTTTTCTTTGTTGGTAAATTTTTAATTACATTTTCAATTTCATTGACTGATACTGGGTTATTTAGAATTTTGATAGCATCTTGATTCAATTTTGGCAGGTCATATGTATCTGGGAATATGTCCATTTCTTCTGTGCTTTCTATCTCTTCAGAGTACATGTTCTCAAAATAGTATTGATGATCTGGGTTTCCACAAGATCCATTGTGATTTCACCCTTTTCATCCTAATAGTATGAATCTGAGTCTTTTCTATCCTTTATTTTATAAGCTTTGTCAACTTTGTTAATCTTTCAAAGAACCACTCTTCATTTTATTACTTTTTTGTATTTTTTTCTTAGATTCATGCATATTGTCAGACCATAGTGAAATAAAATTGGAAATCAATAGCAAAAGAAACCACAAATACTCTATTAACACATGAAAATTAGATAACACCCTACTGAACAACCAATGGGTCACAGATGAAATTAAAGAAATTAAGCAGTATTGTCAACTAAGTGATAATATCATTACAACATACAGGAACTTATTGGATGTAATGAAAGCAGTCATAAGAGGAAAACTAATAGTGGTGAACTTTCACACCAGGAGAACAGAATGAGCTCAAACAACCAACCAAATGTTGAACCTCAGACTTCTAGCAAAAAGAAGCACAAATCAAATGCAAAGCTCACACAAGGGGGGAAATGATAAAGATCAGAGCAGAGACTAGTGGGGAAAACTTCAACTCTTTTTACTTTATGACTCCAGGTACCAGGTGCTTGCTGTGGTGAGACGTGACATCCAAAGGATTTCAGAGTTTCTTCTCTATGCAATTGCTGGTTGTAGCCCACAGGGCCTCTCATTGGACTAGCTTCCCCTGTTGCCAGTAGATTTCTTTAGTGTACTGATTCCTAACATCCTGGGTTGTCAACTGCAATTTCTGCTTCCTTCCCACAGCTTCATACACCCCCTACTCAGGGACATTCCACCTAGTCTCCAAGGCCTCTCATTGCTGGACATAAGGCTCAACACGAACAGTTTAAAAAGGAGAAGTTTGATTTAATAGCGAGGTGGGTCAGGCTCCTTAGTTAATGGTGGCTAGGAAACAGGGTTGGGTAGCAGCACAAAGGAAGACGGGGCCAGGAACCACATATAGTACCTAAAGTCATGATCTCTCCCACTGGTTGGGTTTCAAGCAAATCCAGCAGGCACAATCAAGCTTGAGTGTAAGAAGGCCCTTCTTTGTAATCAGGCAGGCAGGCTCCCTGACTCTACAACTCCTGTGCTCTGCTGCTTGAAAATTACCATCATGTGGACCATGTCAAGTTCTCTCACCAGTTTATGCAGTAGTCAGTTACCCTTGAGGTATGGCATTTGTATCCTTTGAGTGCCTTGATGGTTGAACATGTGGCAATGAATCATAGGAACATATAATTCAGGTGCCCCTTCTCAAGCAGGAAGTTCAGGGGCTGTCATCTTAAGTGAAACCCTGACACTTTTGCTCCCTTGAGCCTGCAGAGGGTGGCTTCTTTCCAGTTCCTGACATGTCTCCAAGGTCCTTCTTCTTGTCTTGGTATAAGGCACTTGGTTTCTTTTTCACAAAGTTAATCTCTTAAGCAATCATAACTCCTCCAGCTCTAACTCTACACAAGGTTATTTTGGGGCTAAAATTTAAGATTTTCAAATATTCTCACTTGCTTTTTTACCTGCTTTTCATTATACATCAACTAAAAGCAGCTGGCAGTAACCATGCCACTGTCTGAACAGTAGGTTCCATTGAAATTTCCTTCACCAAATGCTCCACCCTTAAACTGAGAAGTTGTTTTGTTTGTTTGTTTGTTTTGTTTTCACCAGAGTGCAGCACATATCTACTTTGATTATTAGTATCTAATAAAGGTTTTCTCTTCCTGAGGCTTAGGAGTAAGCCTTGGCTTTGCTGCCCACAGTTTTATTAGCATTCTCTATTTTCTGATGAGAGTTACCCATCACTTCTGCTTACATCCTTCTAGGGCTTCTCAAACCTATGTATCCAAACATTCCCAAACCCCTCCTGCAAACCTGCCGCAGAGAACCACCTAGTCAGGAATAGTCCCAGTGATAACCTGAATTCTCCAGTACCAGTCTTATTTATTAGTCAACTTTTTCACTGCTGAGCATAAATTGATAACCACAGCTTAAAGGAGGAATGGCTTAATTTGGCTCATGGGTTCAGAGGATACAATACATGGTCAGATGGTTCTGAAATGCTCACTGTATGGTGGAAGGGAGGCAGAGCTGTGAAATAGCACCAGAGAGAAAGGCTCCAGCAACCAAGTAGAGTACCTAAAGTCATGCCTTCTCAACTCTCCAAGACACACCTAGAGATGTATCTTTCTTGTTCTCAGGCAGGCTTGAAGCCAAGCAAGTTCACAATCCAGTTTAACTGTCACACATAAATAGTTTAGAAAAAGTTTTGTAGGCTGCCTTTTCACTCTCTTGAGTGATTTCTTTTCAATGTAGAATCCTTTTACCTTGATATAATACCGTTTATCTATATTTGTTTTATTTTTCAATGCTTTTGGGACTTTTTATAATCATCCAAATGACCATAAGTGCTTCACCTCTAACATTTTTAAATGTATTTGATAACATAAAAAGGTATGGGTATTCAGAGTTTATATGCTCCATTAGGCAATTTGAAAGTAAGGACAAATTTGAGAATTTCTGTTGATGTTCTCTAGATTTATCATTCAAATATTTCAAAAGTTTTTTTGAAATAATAAATATTGAAGTATTTAATGACATAGACATGCAGTTTCTGTGAGTTCACTATGGCAGCATATATGAAGATGAAATTATTCTTTCCTGAGTTTAAACATGCCTCCCTATGTTGTAACATTTATCATACCACATTTCAACTTGATTTTGATTCTGTCTCCTTTACATTAATCTGATGGCACTTGAAGGTAAACCCTACATATTCATGTCCGTAATTCTAGTATCTTCCACAACTGGAAGTAAATTTATAATGTTTGATCTGTAAACTGTCAGGAGGAGGTGAAAGTTGTATTCTTGCAACTGAGTCTACGTGAAAGAAAAACGTGTTCCTATTGCAGGATTAAACTACAGGCAACTGTTTAAGACATTTCCTACTGTCTTCAATCACAAGTTGAGGACATAAATCTCCTTAAAACTCTATAATCCAAAGTAATAAGTGAGAAAATTAAATTTCTCCTATGAACACTATTGGTAGTTAGAAGGAGTTACATAAACAGAATTTAAGCAGCCCTGTAAAGTGTGTAGATGCAAATGAGTGAAACACAGTGAACGGTCTCTTTTCATCCTTGCCAGCTTAAAATTGGCTTGATATTTTTAACATTGACCAAACATAGGATATTTTCTTCTGAAGGAAATTTTAAGTATCATAATTTATGAAATACAATGCCAGCTGTCCTGAAATATTGTTCTTACCGATATCTCAGATATTGGTATGCCTGAAATACAGATTGTTTTCTATTCTTCTGGTTTGTTTCATGGTGCTTCCTTTTGAACAATATTTTTTTTTTTCTTTTAGAATAGAAGGTTGAGGGAAACTATTTACTACCAACTCTGTAGGTTCCTGAGAGTCACATTCATTATGTCTATGCTTACTTAACATAAAGTTACTAAACATACATTATATGCAACGTGTTTGCCTAGATAATTTGACTTTTTAAACTGTTGTTTTTCACAATATTATAAATTATTATGTCCAAATTATTGATCAAAAAATAACCATCCCAATCATTAAAAACTAAACAACAATATAAACTTGCTATCTATTTTCAAACTGAGTGTCTATAAGTAACATTTAATTCTATTTCTGACTCTAGAATCCGTGTCCTTTCCATTGTAGTTATTAGGATGTCCCTAATAGTAAATGTTAGATCTCTTGGGGCCCACTCTCACCACGCCCACCATTCCTAATTCTGTAAGATTTCTTTCATATGTTTGGTCCATTTGGACTTTCATGTGCATTGAATGTAAGCTAAAATACTACACCTTGGAGAACACAGGGTACAGAAAAGGTATTTGACCAAACTCAATTGTACCTCTAGATTAGCCTTTCTTCTGGCACATATGCTTATGTATGATTTCGTTTTATAGTATTTTAGTATTTGTAGGTATAAACAATGAGATTTATGATGGAATAACTCAATATCAATCATGAAATATTCTTTTTTCCACCCTTTCCAAGTGGTTAATAACAGATATTAAACATTTTACAATTGATATCTACATGAAAGTTTAATGGATAAATTCCTGATTATAAACTTACGCTTGGGTTTTCCTTGACTATTCTGTCTGTATCCATGAGTTTCTACATCCCTGGTGTCAAGCAACCACTGATCCAAATCCTTCAGGGAAAACCACTGCCTCTGTGTTCATTGTGAACACTTTTCTTTCTTGACTTTTCTCCTTAAATAATATGGCATAAGAAAAAATGAATGGATAAAGAAAACGTACACTCTCCTTCTACTTTTATAGAATGGAGTACTGTTCAGCTATAAAGAAAGGTAAACTCAAGGCTTTTATACGTAAATTGATACAACTAGAGACCATACTCATAAGTGAAATAAATCAGATTCACATGTGTAAGCATGGTATTTCCTCCCTACTATAAGAACCTGAAGGAGTAAATAAAGCCTGAAAGTTACAATAGATATTGTGAAAGGGAAAATAAACTGCTCAAATAGGAAGGAGCAACTGGGATGAAGGAGGGCAGGGGAAAAAGAAAGAAGGAAGAGGAAAAAAATGTATATATGCACACACAAGACAGCTAGCATAATTCTACTACTAACATCTCTTGGTTTATTGAAAGGAATGGTTAATGTGTGATTGTTTGATCAATCTTGCATGCCTATATCTAGTTATATGAGCAACCACTTTGAAGATAACATTATGTAATATAACAACCATTGTTAATATCCTATCACTATGTGTTGAAATTCTGTATTATTTTTATTGTTTTCTATGTGTTTTGTTTATGTATTTATTTTTGTTATGTGTTTTTTTCCCTGTCTTTTTAAAATGAAAAACAAAATTCATCTGTATATACAAGGATACCTGGGATAGTTGTAGTCACGATGTCTGCAGTTTATTGAAAGGAACAGTAAGTTCTTAAAATTTTCTTTTTTCTTAACTAATTTTGCATGCTTGAATATGGTAATCAGCATGAATGCTCTGAAAACAAGAATATGCAGGATAAGAACTATTGTTGAACTCCTACCATCTTATATGGTGAAGCTCTGCATCATTTCCATTTTTTTATTACTTGTTACTGCTTTGATTATTTGATTAATCTTGCATTCTTATGCCTGGTGGACTGAACAACTTCGCTGAAGATAACAGTATGTAATGTGGCAACCATTGTTAATTCCTATCATTTTGTTTTGAGGTCATGTATCCTTTTAGTTGTTTTTGTCTTGTTTTGATTTTGTCTTCATTGTTGTTTTGTTACATTTTTAAATCTTTAAAATAAAAATATGAAAGATCAACCTGAGTCACTTTTAGGAAAATGGATGCATATTGAGATTATAATGTGAAGTGTGGTAAAATCATATACACAAGCTTAAATACTACATTGTTTCTCTTAAGTGAGAAACCCACAGTACACATACAGTAAAGAGGAAAATAAAAGATACATACTAGGAAGTACAGAGGTAGGTTGTTCTCCAAAGGGAAGGCATGCAGGAGATGGAGGAAAGTAAGGGACACAAGATGAAAAAAGAAAGAGCTGGGATGTTTATCTACCGGCGCTAAGTCCGAGCTAAGAACGTGAACATACTGTTCCGCAAGCAAGTACAAAAGAAAAAAAGAAAACGGAAGCGGGGCAAATAACTGATGGAGCGTAGAAGAAGGGAGTGGAAGGGACATGATAAAAGGAATTAAAATGCGTTATATTCATGTATCAGCTCCCAGCCAGGGAGTGTAAACATTATGTACTACACACTTGAATCAATGAACTAAAATTTTAAAAATTAAAAAAAATTCCTTTAGAATTCACATTTATACTATATTCCATTTAAATCCTGAGAGATGGTTTAAAGTATGCAAAAGGCTACACTAGACTGTGGGAAAATACTACTATTATTTTATGTAAGAGACTTAAGCATTTGAGAATTTGAGTCTCTACAGGCGCCTTTGAAACCATCTTGCAGGGAAACCATGAAGGAGTGTATTTTCAAACAAAACCTCATTTGTATTTAATTATGACAGAATCCATTTATTAGTAACTTTTGAGAGAACATTTTTGAAAATAAATGCACAACTTCCCAACTACTGTATATAAAACTCTCTTTATGTGGCTTTTCAACATCAATACCTTAGAACCAGGGGCCATTTTCCCTTTCAGGAGACATTGAACAATGTTCAAAAACAATTTTTGTCATCACAACTTGGGAAGTGTGGTGATTAATCTTAAGTATCAAGTAGATTTCTTTGAGAAACATCCAGATAGTTAATACAGCTTATTTTGGCATCTTATTATAGAGAGAGAAATGGTTAGGAAGGCTCTAAAATTATCAGAAGATTAATCCATTGAGAAGACCACAGCTTGATTGCAGTATTACAGAGTGAATACACAGGAGTTTATGGCTGATTGGAAAGAACGCTGGTGTGGTGTGACTTTAGGGACAGTATCTGGAACCTGGCCCCTTCCTAAGTCATACTATTTTTCTCTCTCTGTTCCTGCCACCAGGAGATGAGCATCTTTCTTCTACACATCTTCTGCCATGAGGTTTTTTCTTCTCTATAGGCTTAGGAACAGCAAAACCAGGTGTCCATGGACTGAACTCTCGAAAGAAATGAGCCAAAATAAACTTTTCCTCCTTTAGATTGTTTATGCCAGGTGTTTGTCACAGCCATGAAGACGTGAGCGACATAGGATGTATGCACATTCTATCACGAATAAGACACCGCCTGTAAAAACTATCTGATAGTTCAAAATCTCAGAAGTAGCCCTGTTAGAAAATACAGTTCCAGTTCTGTTTGTATAAATAAAAGCAAAGAGTTCTCTTGATGGTTTTGCTAATTTCTTTTAGCTATGGAGCATAAGTAATTAAAGGAGCATACATTTTTATTGAAAAAATAGAACCTGCATAACCTATTTCTTAAATATTGAAAGTAAAGAATTGTACAAATTTTTTAAAAGTAGCTAAGTTAAAACTAGAAATGTTCTAATGTGAATACAGGGAAGTCTGGCCCTAAGCAACAAATGGATGAAGAACGGCCTCTGCCATTCTTCAGTTAGAGTTTCTGAAAGGTGATTTAATAAAGGAAGAATTTTGATACACACCTTTATTTCCTGGCAGAGAAACAGGAAGCCAAAGTCCAGGAACTGACTTTACCTTCACAGGAAAAAAAATAAACACAATAAAAAGGACACAAATTTCCACCAACCGCCCAAAACCTCCAAACCTTAAACGTTTTGAACTTTTATCTCTTATAACCTGGATATAGAAGTACTTAACTTGTGCTCTTGTAATCGTCACCTTCCTGTGAAGTGACAGAGGCTTTAATGCTCCTTTTAAAGTCAAAATAGATGTTTTCCTCAGCAGGTGCTTTCCATTTATGAGAGCTTAAGTGTTTCCTGCCCTGACAGTTAAAAAAAAAAAAGAAAATGAAAAGAAAGTGTTGTAGAGAGCAAAATCACTCACTGCTGCTTACCACCAGGTGAGAAAAAATGCTGTGTTTTCACATTATCTAATGTAAAAATAACTAATGTAATTTACGTTAAATGTAGATCTCAAGATTTGACCACCTGACCATGTATCTACGTTATGACAACGCAGGACATATTTCTAATGTGTTGGAAGGTCATGGTTGAAAATAACTTCAAATGAAGACAATATTAAGATTGTACCCCTAGAGTGCCAGCTCGGATATCTTGTTTTGTATTCAACCCCTAATTTTTTCCTTCAAATATTATTCTATTAGCCAATTTCATAGGGCTACAAATTATGTAACACTCTACTGTCTTTTTTATTTTCAAAACTTTTATGCCTAATTGGTGCATAATTCTATTCATTTATTGATAGATACAATTCATGATTTGATTCATGTGCACTCTGTTTAATGAGCAAAGCTCATAATACCACACTTTTCACCTTAAAAACTTACCATTCTGGTACTGAGCACATTTAAAACCTGCTCTTCTAGCTATTTTTGAAATGTACGATGCACTCTCTCTTCTCATAATTCGTTGAAATTATATATTGTCCAAATAGAAGATAAATTTGAGTATATGAATGCCCTCAAATTGAAATTACTTGAGCAACCACAGCAACAGGTTATGTACAATAAACACTTTTGGACATATTCTTTTCAATATGACATATAAATCATTTAGCTATGAATAATAAAATTACACTTAAATGCATTGTCAACAGGGGGCTAGGCCAATTAATGAAGTACTACATCATTTTCACTGTAATTAGTACATTTTTCATAAGTTGTAGCTACTCTGTAGAACTAGTTCTGTATTTTTATATAAGTACATCATTTCTAATGGTATAAATAATGTTTTCATCAACATGTAGGCTTATATATACTTGCATATATTTCTGGAACATAATTTTCAACAATATTGAATTACTCAACTGAAGCTCTACATGTAGTGTTATTTTTCTTTCACTTGGAAGTTTGAGTATATATATATATATATATATATATATATATATATATATATATCCATACACACACACACACACACACACACACACACATATATAACCAGTGCTTGTTTCATAGAAGTAAATTTTAAGATTCTATTATTAAAATAAAATTTCATTATTAAAATGAAATTTTAAATTTCCTGAGATAATTTGTTAAACTTTTTTATGTATTAATTTCTCCTTGATAATTCTTTGTTCATTAAAAATTCATTAAGTTTATTTTCCTCATTATTTATAAATTCTTAATCATTGGTAAGCTTTTTCAGAGATATATGGTTTTTATTACTGCTTTTCTCTCATTATCCTTCCCTCATTTATTTCAAAGGCACATATTAAAATTCACTGTAAGAAATAAGATATTCTGGAGACAAAATATACATATAGTAAAAATCTAGTAAGTTTATACTTTTACTGAACTTATGGTCTTAGAGGTGGTTATTGATTGAAAATCCTTGAATATTCTGTGAGTTTATGAATGTGAATATTTTAATGGCAAGTATTTAGTTTTTTTAAAATATAATTCAGTCATGACTTAGTCTAGCCAAGCTAGCGAAGGCTTTTTGCAGAAAGTAGTGCTTAGAGTGCAATGACAGGTAATTGTTGTGGAGAGAAGTAATCCAAGCCAGTACATAAACCACTTTGGCACTGATTTATAAATTGGATTAAAAAATATTCTGATGACACTGACAGCCTTGATATCTTTGGAAGCATAGGACTTTAGCACCATGGACAACAAGTCATGAATTAACCATCTGTAAGTTTGTATTTAACCATCTGGGTGGATAGTTCAACATGTTTAAAATCAAAGTATGTGCTGCAGAAAACTTTTCTGCAGATTAAATGGAGACACAGGTAACTAAGAATAACTTGAATAGCAGTAAATTATCCTATTTGCAAGAAGTTCCTATAGGTTAACATTTGGGAACAAGATACATGTTCATTTTTTCTATAGAGAAACCTGCATTCTTTTTACTCTTTTATTAGTCCAAACTACCCAAAATGAAAATAATAGTCTTATTTTTCTTCATAATGACATTTAGCTCTTAGGAATCATTTCTGCAGGGTTGGAAAGCCATTCTTTTTAAGCCAAAGTACCACTTGTTTTATTTCTTCTTTCCTAGGTGATCTAAGTGTGCTTATGTATGTGGCATCAGCAGTGAGCTGATAAATGTTGCACAACCATTTTTCTAAGGGAGAAAAACAGAAAAGGCCATAATGTGTACAGATGCCGAGTCTTTGATGTGACCATCCCCATGGTGGCCAGCTTCAAGGTCCCAACATGATGTCACTGAATTCACAGTGGGAGAGAGATTCCTGGACTTGGGTCTAATGAGATGGTTTAACCCAGATTCATTATACCACTCTTTATAATTCTGGAATTGGGAAATACCCGTGATTTGGGTTTTGCCTTCTGTCCACACTCATTTATGCTAAGGTTTATGTTTTCCTCCCTGATGCTGAGAACTGATTTCTCTCTTCATCCCCAGTATCATTGGGTGGCACGTTTTCACTAACACTGAAACATGGAAAGCATGGTGACTGTTTCAGAGGTAACACAGCTATCCTTCCCGATGACTCTGATTTAAACTTGGCCGCTAGTCCTCTTGTAGGCCCTGCCTTGGAAAAGGTGGTCCCACAACAATTTCACAGCAGCTGGGTTAGTATTTATTTTCTACTGATTCTGAAAAATTTTAGGGGCTTTGCAGTGCGCCATGTCTACCTCAGACTTTTGTTGAGAAGACAAGCCAGATTGCCCATTTGTACTCTCCTGCAGTAATGTTGACTTTGGCGGTATTCTGCATTTCGGATCATGAGTTCTGGAGAGCAGCTCAAAAGTGCGCTGTTCTTCCACATCCCACATGTTAGCAGTTGACTTCAACAGACGCGTTCCTCCTCCCCAGCCTGCCCTAGGTTTTGGCCGTAACGGAGATTGGGTGGGCAAGGGCAGAGCCGGCACTGGCCGCTCAGCTCTGCACTCTGTTTTATCCATCTTTTCTCAGCTTTCAATATCAGCAGTTTTGCATCTTCTCTGTTTTCAGCAAAATAGCTATAATTTAATTACTGCCTTAATTCTGATCCGGTAGTTGATGGATATAGTCAAGCTCCTGAGTTTCAAAGGTTTAGCTGGTGATGAGAAAATTCTGATACTTTAAATCATACTTAAAACAAGTGAAATGTTTTTCTTACTTCCCTAGCTCTTGAGAATGAGAACCATTCTAGACTTTTGAATTATTATTGGACAACAGTTTAAAATACAGCCAGCGATATAGCTCAGTGGCACAGTGTCTATCTGGCCAGCAAAAGGTCCTGAGTTCAATTCCTGGTACTCAAAATAAATAAATAAAATAAAATATATACATTTATGAATTGAAGCTGACTTTTACTTTATTTATTTATTTATTTTTTTAATTCCTTTCCTCCTGAGATAATGAATACTGCTATATCCTTAGGATCTGGATCTTCTGGTAAGGAAAATTATGGAGTAATTTTTTTTATTTTGTTATAAAATTCATATGAATTTCCCATGGTATAATAAAATGTGTATTTCTAAGGTACTGTTATGTAATGGGGGTACAAA
Source organism: Dinomys branickii (assembly GCA_004027595.1). Taxonomy (NCBI): domain Eukaryota; kingdom Metazoa; phylum Chordata; class Mammalia; order Rodentia; family Dinomyidae; genus Dinomys; species Dinomys branickii. The sequence continues at coordinate 81,636 of PVLD010005496.1, read as the reverse complement.
GACCAATAAGCCTAGCATAATCTTCACCCTTATAGAAGTTACACTCAAAGTGTGATGCACATAGTTATTAAAAAGAAATTACAGTACACTTTGATGGGGACTAATATAGAAATAGTTCTGGGTGCTTTGTGAACTCATGAACTCATTAAAAATGCTGTAACCTAGGCCAGTGCATTCACGGACAAATTGAATTGAAAGTTCTCATGGGGGACTTTGTGACTCATAAACTGGCTCTGCTTAGTTCATATAGGGTGTGTGTTGCTCAAATAACCACAATGTGCATCACATGTGGGTTTATTGGTCAAACGGAAGGAAAGTTTGAACTAGTCATGGCAAGAAAACATCTTGACCGCTGTGCAACACAGAAAAATTAGTAAACAGAAAAATAAAGTTGAAGCTGCCTTAATTCTCAAAATAAAGGTTTATAACTATGGCAAAACATATCACAAGCATATAGGCTACAATACTGGTCACATCATCTGTACTTGTCGTTTATGTCCTGTCCAAAGCTGTGTGAAAGGAAGAACCTTTGCAAAAGGGAGGGAGACCAACAAATGGAGGGAGGGTGAGGACGGGAAGGGGATAAAAACAGAATTAAGATGTGTTACGTGCACATACCCATTACTCAAGATTTATGTGCTCATTATGTACACAGCGTGTGGTAAATAAAATGTATCACTTGTTAGAGAAAAAATGATTTCTTAGTAAGGGTGAAATGCTCACAACTTCATTGCTAGTAATGAGATATCCTAAGGCTGTGGAGCTAGTTTTGCATTCCTGTTTCAGTCTTATGGCTACGAAGTGGGAAAGGCTGCCAGTGATCTTCCTCTAAAATGTACAGACTTTCATTTATTACAAGGGTCAATGGACCATTGCTCATGGGGCAAATCTAGTATATATATATATATATATATATATATGATGTTATATGAAAGTGCAGCAAAGCCCACTCATTCATATATTGTCTAACACTAGTTCCATCTACAATCTCAGGGTTAAGAAATTGTAAAATAATCCATATGACTTTAAAGGATTAAAATATTAACCGATTGATCCTTTGTAGAAAATGCTTGGCAACTTGGGCTCCTTATTTCGTGTCTTAGTTACTTTTCTCTCCTCGCTGAAAGAAAACATCCCCCACCCAAAGGTAAGGAGGAAAGGTTTATTTAGCTCACAGTTTGGGGAGGTTTCCGCCCATACTCAGCTGGCTCCAAGGTAGTGTGGCACGTGCCAGAACAGCAGCAGTTCATGCTGGCAGAAGACAGCAAAAGCAACAACCAAGCATGGAACAAAGCTCTTTCTGTCCCTTATATTGTATCCAGGCTACTGGGATTAGAGTGGTGCTCATCCAGTCAGTGGACTGATCCAGCAATCATCCACCCTTAATCCAAACGTTTTAATCCCAGCATTGCGCTAGGAATCAGTCACACACTCCAGATTGACCCACCTCCAAAAACCCTATGACCTCATGAGGCTTTGAAGGGACATCCAGACACAAACTATAACAATCCTAATATGGTTTTTAAAAGCTATTATCGTTGTTGCCTTATATCTTGGTGTATAGCAAAGTCTGGTTTGCTTTCTTAAGGAGAACGCGCTTCACCTTGCCTTGATGAAAGTATAGGAGGCAGCTGTGTCCTTCACTGAAGAGGGAGGACACGGGAATTTTCTCGGTGTTAAAGTAATTTTTAGCCTTGTCCCTCACTTTTGCCTTCTTATGCAAACTGTTTGTCCATCTTTGTATCATCATAGGATACAGTGAAATGATAACTCTTATTAATGACATTGATCTTAATAGGCAGTGAAATATGACTTATTTCATCACATGACAATTTTGTTTCTTTGAATTATTCCAACAATGTCCTAACCTCTCTGGTGTCTTGATTAATCTTTTCCATGGTTTTTCTGTCACTATGAATTCAAGTTTGTAAATTATTTTGCTCTCCTTTGGATTTCTAGAGGGAATAAATTAAAAGTATTTCCATTATAGGGAAGAAACCATCAGTATTATCTAGAGTTTCCATATTTTATTAACTGGCAATTTATAATAATTTTACATAATTATTGTGTTAAATAACTTCTATATAATCCTAGCACTTCAATTTTTTTTTTTTTTTTTTTTGGCGGTACTAGGGATCGAACTCAGGACCCTGCGCTTGCTAGGCAAGCGCTTATTCCACTGAGCTATATCCCCAGCCCCCTAGCACTTCAATTTTTAAAAAAATATTGAACCTTGACCTACAAATATTGTCTGTGTGCCTAACTTGTCAAAGGCTGAGAAGCATATGTAAATGTGTCCCACAGTTTTAGGAGATTTCACTTTCTATGTCTCAGTGGTATGCAATTTGATGAATACAAATTCATGACATTTTTAACTGGGCCATTCACTTCAGCAGTAACTAATTCCTGGGACTCGTTGAAGGCTTACAACTTTTATTGTGCATAAAGAGAAAATAGTTCCACAGGGCTTTTATACAAAAACCTCACGATCACAGCTATCTTTCCTGCCTGGGAAGAAGTTAGGAGAATCTGTTTCTTAGTGATGATTCTTGATGCTTGGATATTTACATTTGGATATTAATGTTATTGTACATTCATATGTATCATATATTACATGACATTTATACTTACATATATGTATGTTCATCTATTGTGGCTGGCATAATAATCACCCCTATAATCCAAGTCCTAGAATTAGTTACTGTGCCTGCATACATGTCAAATGGGTCACTGCAGTTTTTATTAAAGTTAAAGACTTTGATATAGGGAGATTATCCTGAGAGAACAGAACAATAATATTTTCAACAGGAAACAAAAAGATATGCTTTTTATTTTAATATAGGAATGATTTTCTTAACCTGAAATAAAAACTGATCAAAAAACAGGTAAACTGAGCCACAATAAAGGAAAAATATATATTTATTAAAGAAAAAGTCCTATTAATATGACCAAAAAGGTAGTCATTTTGTGAGAGAAGATATTTTCAATACATTTATTTAGTAATGAGCTCAATCAGAATATTTAAAGGGGTTTTATAAATCGTAAGGAAAAATGTGGAAAATACAATTTGAAAAGTTTTTGACACTCCGACATGAAGAGGGGAAAAAGTTTTAATGTTCTTCATTATAAAGAAATAAAGGGTGCAATGTAATGTCACCTCACTGCTCCCAGGATGGCCACCATGGTCCTGTGAGGCACAAGCCAGCATGGGGAACTCTTGAAACTCTGACTTCTCCTGGAGACAGTGGAAGTGTGCAACACGAATTTAGAGAACGATGTGGGGACAGGAAGGCTAAATAAATGCTTATCCCATGAGTTAACTTTTCCAATCCTAGGAAAGTACTTAAGAAAACAGAGGGCAGGTATTTACTTAAAGTTCTGGTTTTTGTGTATTAATCCCAGTTTGTAATAGCTGAACACTGAAGTTCATTAAAAGTGGAATAAGTAAGTTAATTTTGGTATAATCCTATAATGGAAACTTTATATAGATAGTATGGGTTATATCCAAAACCACAGAAACTCACGGGGGGGGGGGGCTTTCAGGAAGCATTGGGTCTAGGGTGTGGGAAAATGTTTTAGAGATATGTGATAACTAAATCACTCCACTGACTGCTTTAGCGTAGTTCTGTGTGTGCATCCTGGGAAAGCTCACCCCGGGTCTGAGTGACACCAACCAATACACTTGTAATGAGGATAAAATATAGAGAAGGATGGAAGGCAGGCTTGGTGCTTCCTGCCTGTCTGCCATTGACTGTTCTTCCTCTACCCTGCTACCCTGCACTGGAAACAGTCAGCTTTGGAGTGAAACCTCTATGGACTGTGAGCTACATAAACCTTTGCACCTTTAACCTGGGAGTGTTGGGTATTTTGTCTTAGCAAGGAGACAGTAACTAAGACAGTAGTTTTGCAGACAAGTTACTGATAAGTACTAGCAACATCTTTCATAAGTATTCGAAAAATAATATCAAGCAAAAGAAGCAACAAAAAATTAGTGTTTTATTAATGTACGTTCAAAAATAAACATTATTCATCAAAATTTGAGTTTAGAAGAGAGGACATTGATTACATGTGATTGGTGGTTCTGACTGGAAAAGAAAGTAAGTTGAAGTGCTCTGAGTTCTAGAAGGTGCTATGTCTTCTTGGTCAGTGTGCTGATCACATAGGTGTTTCCAGTGGCTGAGAGTTTATCAAACTACCCTCCGAGGAGAGTACACTGAACTTGTATGCATGCTGTGCTTCAGTAAAATGCTTCCAAATCAAAACAAAGAAAACAATGACAAAGTCTGCTCTGAAAAATTTATTGGACAAGGAATAATATTAGAGAGATATTAAATATTTAACAATTTAAAAACAGGTTAACTGGGCTAGCAAGCACAAGGACCTGAGTTCAACTTCCAGTACCAAAAAAACAAAACAAAACAAAAACAGATTAACAAAGAAATTCTAGTGGTTTTTTGTTTGTTTGTTTTTTGTATTTTACTGTCAGTAAATTTTAATGTCGATCCTACCACTTATTTGGGGATATGTGCTATTAAGTCATGGGCTACATAGAACCTATTCATATAACACATTTACCCCTTCTTTTTGCCATCTTCCTCATCACTGCAAACTAGACAAGGAAATTACATCCGGCAGTCAAAAAAGAAATACACAGAAATATTTCTCGAAACATGAGAACAAATAACCCTAAAGTAATGTAAATGTATAAATATAGTAAATGTTAGCTTAATATCAAGAAATTTAAAAAACCTTGGGCACGAAAAATGATTCATTTTGTAACATATTTCCAATTACAAAAGGTTAAGTCATTTTTATGTTTTGTAAAAAATTACTGATAAAATGTTATTTTTCCAATAACACTCTAAAGCATCAAACTTACCATAAAGGAAAATTAAAATGTAATATCCAGATAGACAATCTTCATAAAAATACATTATGAAAATTTCCACTCTTCCATCACGTTTCTAGCATTTCTGTTCCATTTCTACTAAGAAGGAGAAAATTTTGAGATTATATCATAGAGTAATATCCATTCTACTCATTCTTTTTTTTATATATATTTTAAAAGTAAAAGCACAAAAAACATATTAGCAAACAGATACAAAGTAGCATAAGAAATAGTACAATCAAAACTGAGTTACAGACAATGTGACATGGACTCAACAATGGTTGTTGCTTTACCTATTGATATCTTCGAAGTGTATATTCATGAACACAGATATAGACATACGAAATTGGTCAAACAATTAATCATCTCAACAACAGAAAACAAAACAAAGAAAAAAAAAAAAGGAACCAGAAAGCATTAACAAAGAGGCACAAAGTAGTACAATAACAGTAAGATCAGAATTGAATTATAGACAAAGCAACAGAAAACCAACAATAGTTGCTGCTTTGCATATTGATATCTTCAAAGTGTGTGCTCAGGATAACATATACAGACATACAAGACTGATTTAACCCGTCATCAACTATTCCTTAGCATTAAGTGATATAATACAATAGTAGAATCATGTTAGCCCTCCTGCACGTATGTATATACATATATACATACATACATTTTTGCCTCTTTCTTTTCTCCTTTCCCTCGTCCCATTTGTTCTTTGCTTTTGAACAGATTTCCTTCATGTCTCTTAGTTTATATTCCCACCCTCAGGTTCTTACACCAGTGATACAATACGTTGCCTGCTCATGTACCGCTGATTTATTTCACTTATGAGTATGGACTCCAGTTTTGACCACTTGCCTACAAAGTCCCCAAAACTGTCTTTGTTTATAGCTGAATAATATTCCATTGTATAAAAATGCCACAGTTTTTTAATCCAGTCTTCTGTGGATGGACACTTGGGTTGCTTCCACATTTTAGCTATTACAAATTGCGCTGCTATAAACATGGGTGCACATATATCCGAGTGATATGATGTTTTCAGATCTTCTGGGAAAATACTCAGAAGGGGAAGAGCTGGTTTGAATGGAACCTGTAGACCTAGTTTACTGAGAAATCTCCAAACTGCTCTCCATAGTGGTTGCACCAGTCTGCATTCCCACCAGCAGTGTAATAGAGTCCCTATTTCTCCACAGCCTCGCCAGCATTTGCTATTGGATGATTTTTTCATACTGGCCAGTCTTACTGGGGTGAGATGAAATCTCGATGTTGTTTTTATTTGCATTTCTCGAATGACTAAGGATGTGGAACATTTTTCTCATATATTTATTTGCCATTTGCATTTCTTTGTCTGAGAAGTGTGTATTCATCTCAGCTGCCCATTTCAGGATTGGGTCTTTGAATTTGCACAAGTACATGTTTAATAATTCTTTGTATATTCTAGATAGAAGTCCTTTGTCTGAGGGACAGCCAGCTAGGATTTTTTCCCAATTTGTGGGTTTTCTTTTTACTTTGCTGGTGATTTCATTAGATGTACAAAAACATTTCAGAAAGATGAGGTCCCAATTATTGATTCTTTGAAGTGTTTCCCTTGCAGTTTCATTTTTGTTCATGAACTCTCTGCCTACTCCTATCTCTTCAAGATTTTTACCTACTTTCTCTTCCAATAGATTTAGAGTTTCTGTTTTAATATTGAGATCTCTGATCCATTTTGACCTGAGTTTGGTGCATGGTGATAGACTGGGTTCTATTTTCAGTTTTCGGCAAGAGGCAAGCCAGTTTTTCCAGCACCATTTATTAAACAGGCCTTCTTTTTTCCAGTGAGTTTGGTTGACCCCTTTGTCAAATATTAGGTAGCTGAGTGGGTTTTTCGTTATGGTTGCATCTTCCAGTCTGTTCAATTGATCCTCAGGTCTGTTTTTTAGCCAGTACCAGGTTGATTTTATTACAGTAGCTTTGTAGTATAATTTCAGGTCAGGGACTGTGATTCCACCTGACTTGTCCTTATTGCCCAGGATTGCTTTTGCTATTCTGGGTCTCTTCTGGTTCGAGATGAATTTGAGGCATATTTTCTCTAGATCTGTGAGGTATGCTGACAGTAGTTTAATGGGAATTGCATTGAATCTGTACAACAGTTTTGGTAGTATGGCCATTTTTACAATGTTAGTTCTTCCTAACCATGAGCAGGGTATGTTTTTCCATTTATTGAAATCCTCTTCAATTTCCTTTTTCATAGTACTGTAGTATTCACTGAATAAATCTTTCACATTCTTTGTTAGATTGATTCCTAAGTATTTCAATTTCTTGCTTGCTATTGTGAAAGGTATGGTTTCCTCAATTTCTCTCTCAGTCTGTTTGTTGTTCGTGTATAGGAATGCTATTGATTTTTGGGTTTTGACTTTGTATCCGGCTATGCTGCTGAATTTGTCAGTTAATTCCAGGAGTTTTCTTGTGGAGTTTTTTGGGACCTCCATGTATAGTATCATGTCATCTGCAAATAGTGATAGTTTAACTTCTTCCTTTCCTATCCTTTTTCCTTTTATTTCTCTCTCTTGTCTGATTGCTCTGGCTAATGCTTCCAGAACTATGTTGAATAGGAGTGGTGACAATGGACATCCTTGTCTTGTTCTTGACTTTAAAGTGAAAGTTTTCAGTTTATGTCCATTTAGTATGATGGTGGCTGTTGGTTTATTATAGATGGCTTTGATCAGATTGAGGTAGAGGCCATCTATTCTTATTTTTTCTAAGGTTTTTAACATGAATGCATGTTGGACTTTATCGAAAGCCTTTTCTGCATCTATTGAGATGATCACGTGGTTTTTGTCTTTGACTGTATTAATATAGTGTATTACATTTATTGATTTGCAAATATTGAACCATCCCTGCATTCCTGGAATGAATCCTACCTGGTCGTGGTGTATAATTTTCCTTATGATTCGCTGTAATCTGTTTGCCAGTATTTTGTTGAGTATGTTTGCATCTATGTTCATTAGAGAGATTGGCCTGTAGCTCTCTTTCTTGGTTGGGTCCCTCTCTGGTTTTGGTATCGGTATAATACTTGCCTCCAGAAATGTGTTGGGGAGAGTTGTTTCCTTTTTGATTTCATTGAAGAGATTGAGGAGTGTTGGCATTAGATCTTCTCTGAATGTTTTAAAGTATTCTGCTGTGAATCGACCAGGGCCTGGGCTTTTTTTGTTGGTAAGTTTTTAATGACGTTTTCAATCTCATTAATTTATATTGGGTTGTTCAGGATTTTCATGTCTTCCTGATTCAATTTTGGTAATTTGTACCTTTCTAGGAATCTGTATATTTCCTCTGTATTTTCTATCCTATGGGAATACAGATTTTCAAAGTAGGTATTAATGATCTTTTGGATTTCTGTGGGATCTGTGTGACTTCATCCTTTTCATTCCTTATTGCATGAATTTGAGATCTTTCCATTCTTTTTTTGATAAGGTTGGCTAGGGGTTTATCAATTTTATTTAGTCTTTTGAAGAACCAACTCTTTGATTCACTAATTTTTTGTAGAGTTTTCTTCATCTCAGTTGCATTAATTTCTGCCCTGAGTTTTACAATCTCCTCCCTTCTTTGGGCTCTCGGTTTGGCTTATTGCTCTTTTTCTAAGAGTTTGAGGTGTATCATTAGGTTATTTATTTGCTCTGTTTCTGTTTTCTTTGTATATGAGTTCATTGCTATAAATTTCCCTCTGAGGACTGCTTTCATTGCATCCCACAGATTCCGGTAGGTTGTACTTGCGTTTTCATTTATTTGTAGGTATTTTTTAATTTCTTCTTTAACTTCTTGTGTGATCCATTGGTTATTCAGGAGGTTATTGTCTAATTTCCAAGTGTTTATGTGGTTTTTGGAGTTCTCTTTGTCATTAATTTTCAATTTCATTGCAGTGTGGTCCAATAATATGCATGGGATAATTTCAATTCTTTTGCATTTGGGTAGATGTGCTCTATGGGCTAGAATGTGGACTATTTTAGAGAAAGACGCATGTGCAGCTGAGAAAAATGTGTATTTTGATGTTGTGGGGTGGAACACTCTGTATACATTTACTAAGTCCATTTGTTCACACTTTTGGTTCAGGTCTGTTATTTCTTTGCTGAGTTTCTGTGCAGTTGACCTGTCTCTTTGCGTCATAGGGGGCTTTAGGTCCCCTATTACAATAGTGTTATTAGGTATTTGATTTTTCACGTCTGTTAAGATTTGACTTGTAATGTTAGGTACTCCATTGTTTGGTGCATAAATGTTTAGGATTGTTACCTCTTCCTCTTGCAGCTTTCCCCTAACTAGTATATAATGACCTTCTTTATCTCGTTTGATTGTTTTTGCTTTGAAGTTTACATTGTTTGCAAACATAATAGGGACTCCTGCTTTTTTCTGGGGACCTGTTGCATGGAGAATTGTTTTCCAACCTTTAACTTTCAATCTGTGGTTTTCCTTTTGAGTAAAATGTGTTTCCTGTATACAGCATATCATTGGATTGTGTTCCTTAATCCACTCTTCTAATCTTTTCCTTTTGACTTGTGAATTGAGGCCATTTACATTAATGGTTGTAATGGTTATATGTTGGCTTATTCTAGTCATGTTATTTACTTGTTGTTGTTTTCCTTCTTTTGCTGACTGTTACTTACTTGTTCTGTTTAGTTGGGATTGTGGTCTCTTTTTTCTCTGTCTATTATATCTTTTAGTGCTTTTTGCAATGCTGGTTTGGCACTCATGAAGTTCTTCAGTTGTTCTTTGTCGTGGAAATATTTTATTTCTCCATTGAATTTGAGGGATAGTTTTTCAGGATACATCAGTCTGGGTTGGAAGTTGTTTTTTCTCAGAATCTGTAATATCTTGCTTCAAGCTCTTCTTGATTTCATGGTTTCCGTTGACAAGTCTGCTGTGATTCTGATGGGCTTTCCTTTATAGGTGATCTGTTTCATTTCTCTAGCAGCTTTTAATATTGTGTTCTTTTGCTGATTATCTGGGATCTTGACTATTATATGTCTGTGTGTGTTTTTCTTTGGCTTATGGATCGTTGGGGTTCTATATGCCTCGATTAACTGTACCTCAGTATCTTTTACCTTGTTTGGGAAATTTTCTGCTATTATTTCAGCAAATATTCTTTTTATATCGTTTGTGTGGTCTCCTGCTGTTTCACTCACTCCTGTTACTTGAATATTATTTCGTTTTGCCTCATCTTGCAGCTGTTGTATTGATTTTTCTTGTGTCTTTGATGATTTTATGAGATCCTTCCTTTCACGCTCATAAGCTGCCATGCTGTCTTCAAGGTCTGAAATTCTATCTTTGCTTTCATTTAAGCGGTTTTGCACGCTTTCCGTGGAAGTTTTCAAATCCTGGAAATCTCTTTGGACCTGTTTCATTCTTGGTAATTCATTCCTGAATTGCTCTTGTAACATTTCCATTTGTTTCCTATTTTCTCCTAATCTTTTATCTATTTCTTCTCTATGTGTACGGAACATTTCTTCCATTATAGTTTTCAGTTCATTTTTTGTCTGAGAAATCATTGTAGGTATGTGGCTTATTTCTGCTTTAAGCTCTTTTACAGCCTGTTGGAGTTGATTCATTTTGGATGCAATCGTTTCATAACTTGCAGGTATGTTGCTTCCTACTTCCCCTGTATCCTCGTATTCAGGATTTGTTCTGGGTGGGGTTGAGTTCTGAGACTGCGTTTTGTTCTTCTGTCTTCCCATTTTTGGGTATGAGATTCAAAATATTGAGCAATAAATTACCCAGGCAGTTCACCAGGCAAAGGTCTGCTGCAGAGGCTGCTCCAATGACTCCTTCTCTTTGGGAGAATGTCCCTTAAGCTTTCTGCTGAGAGTTCCACTTAAAAGGCTGTTCAGATGTTGGTTTTTCGAGTGAGCTACTCCCTACCGAGAGACCTGGGTGGGGTTTGTAAGACTGCTCCCCAACCCTCCCCAGGGTTCCCTGCAGGTATAGAGACGGATCTCCTCCCCCACTCAGTGATCCGGTCGCGAGTGCAGGTAGCTCACCAGTTTCGGAGTCCCTGCATGCAGGAAGTTTCCAAAGTGCCCCTTTTTTGTGCTATGCACGTGATCTGCCGCTCTCCGCCACTTCTGTTTCTTCGCGCTCTCGGGTCTGGGGGAGGGAGCGGGATGCTCCGCTCCTCTGTGCTTCTCGTGCCGCCTCAGCCGCGGACTGCAGGCCACTGAGGGTCTTGGCTGCGTAGCCTGCCCAATGCTCGCAAGATCGGAGACCGCCCCGTGCTGCTGCTGCTAAAACGTCGATTTCTGACTGGAGTCGCTAGCGAGCTGAGCCGGTTTGGGAGGCGGGCGGGATCGAGCTGGCTGTGCCCCCAGGGTGCTCGGACCCAGCCAAGCCACTTCCCGTCTGCCGCGCCGAGCGTCTCCAGTGCCCAGAGTTCGGGGCTTTCCTGCGTCTCGCCACCGCAATTTGGGCTACCCTACCGCATCACCCCAGACAGGTCAGAGAAACACGTTCAGTTTGAACTTCCCAGCCAAGGTCCCGGCATTCGCACTTGCCAAGTCTGTCTCGAGCGGTGGTGTTTATCAAGGAGGATCACTCCTTTGCTGCTCACCTGGTCGCCATCTTCCCGGAAGTTCCGTTGTACTCATTCTTATAGCTGCTATTAAAAATTATTATAAATTTATGAATTACAATGAGGCAAATGTATGTCACCTGATATTTCTAGAGTCCAGATGTTCAAATGAATATCTTTGGGCTGAATATCAGGTATTGTTGGGGCTATGTGGAAGTGTTAGTGGGAAATCTGTTCTTACAATTCTTTTAGGCTGTAGAGGCTGCCCCCACTGAACTTGTGCATCCATCTTTTACTTACAAAGACCCTTGCAATTACATTGGGCTAATCAAAGTAAAACCAGGTAATTTTTCCTTCTGGAGGTTAGCTGATTATCAAGTTTAATTCCATCTGAAATTTTAATTTTTACTTTTCATGTACACACATGCATTCACAAGTCTCTGGGGTTGGAATTAGATATTCTAAGGGAGTTGCTATGCCTACTACCTGTTGCATTAGTCCATTAATTCAGTGATTACATAGCAGCTGTCATGTGTACTTGTAAATATTAAGACAAATGTACTAAATGGCCAATATCAAAGCCAACTAAATTTAGACAAAATCATGGCAATATTAAGCTCATTTGAAACAAATTATTTATCTAATATAGACATTGTACGATTTCTTTTTCCACTTGAGAAAAGGCCTAAACAAAATAATCATATTAAGGAACAATAAAATGTAGGACAATTTAAATTTTAAAAGCAATGAAATACGATTCATGTTCTCATGTTCTAATAGTTCAACCCTTAATTCTTGCTATATTTAACTCATCTATACATGGGTAGAAGGTACAGAGGCTGGGATATATTCTTCTCTGAATGGAACATTTCAGAATAAGTGGATCTATAAATATGATACCTCTAGAATAAAAATACAAAATATGTGATTTTTTAATGCATCTAATTTGTCACAAAATTAGCAGAAAATTACATTAAGGGGGCTCAATAAGAAATATATAATTATAATTCCTATAATTACACTGTAAATGTATAATACATATTATTTATGTGGTGTTATATATTTTGGCATGTTTCTTCCTACATATATACACCCATATCACATATATGTAGTTCAACATGTTGTATATTTTACTGTGTCTAATGCATATTTTTCTGACTCTAATGCTTTCAACTCTACAGTCTTTACGTTAAATGTAGTATGTAGTACATATCGGTAACGTTCCGTGTGTTATGTTCATCCTTTACAGAATGTGTAGCTTCTGCTTCTATATGTGTATGATTGATATTGGCAAATATGCCAAACACATGAAGAAGAGTAGAAAATAAATGATTTGTGTGAAATTATGAAAAACTCCCCCAAAATATACAGAAAGTGCTGAGGCATTCACAGAATGCTTTAAAATCTAGTGAAAATGGAATAGGGATTAAACTTCAACTATTTTACAGAGGATAGGGATTTACTATGTGAATAGTTCAGAATGCTTCACTTCAAGCAAAACATTAAATGATAGTGTCAACTCTTTACCTGGTGCCTATTTATCATCAAATTCCCTTCCTTGGTACTATAGTAGCATTAAGAATGCATAAAAGAAAGGATGAAGTTCATTTAATACTATCAGAAGAAAAAGCTAATGATCCTGAAAGATCAAAATGGCTGCTTGTCCTTCAGTATTTAACATTGTTTCTTTCTCACCTGGAGAGTAAAAAAATGCTTTATAAATATTATTAACTTTCATCTGAGATGTAAACCCTTTAATTTCCCTGGAGGATTAATTGGAGAAATGCACAAATCAGTTTCACCTTTTATTGTCCTCTCTGCTTGGATGACTGACATCAATAACTTCTCTGGCAGTTTACAAGATCACTGTGAAAGCTGGAGTTTGTCTCTTTTGAAGGCTTTTTGCTACACTGGAAGACAAAGTTTTGTTTAGGCCTTATGCTAGGAGCAACTGTGTGTTCCCTCTGAATCAAGGTAAATTAAAATGTAGGACTTACATACTTTCTCATTGAGAAACCTTTTTAGAAACAAGAGAAAAATTGTTTTATTGAAGCAACTGAATTTATTTTTAAAAACATAAATTGATACTTATTAATGAAGGAAGATATAATTAAGGATACATTAATATGAAATTTTCTTTTTTTATTTTTCTTTCAATAAGTATGAATATTATTTCCAATGCTATCCTTCTAGTTGTAAGGGAAAAAGTAGTTAGTTTTAACAGTTACCACTAGTATTTCATGTGCTAAGCTTTTTTTTTCTTTTTTCAAGTTAAAACTGAAAAACAAATGAAATTGGTATTTTATTTTCCCTTGAGTTACTGCTGTTCCTATGCAACACAGGAGCCATCAATTAACAAAGATCCACATTTCTAAGAGCCTTACAGTGCATGAAGAAGGATAAATGAACAACTATTTCTGAAAACTAAATCTCAAGATAAGCTAAGCTCCTGATTATTTTTTTATTTTAAGAGTAAAGGAAGAAAACATTAACAGACATCCATTTACAAAATAGCGTAAGAATAATAGAAACAATACAGAGTTACAGACAAAGTGGTAGGAAATTAACAATGGTTGTTGTATTATTATTGATATCTTCAAAGTGGTTTCTCAGGAAAACAGCTAGAGACATGCAATAATGATCAAACCAGTAATTATTAACTCTTCCTTTCAGTAAAGCAATAGAAGACAGTAGTACCACTGTTAGCTATCCTGTATATACATACATATATAGTTACCCCTTCTTTCCCTTCTCCTTTCCTGCACCCCAGCTGCCCCTCACTTTTGAGCATTTTCCTTGTTTGTTTATTTTCTTTTCCTTTTATTCTCTTTTCTTTTCATTTTTGCTTAGCTCTTGCTTTCTGTGTGTCTCCCTTCATTCTTCCTTCCTAATGAAGTCCATTAATTTTTCAAAACAGGTACTCAATGCAACCCATGCTTATTAATATATAATAAGTCATTTTATACTAAATGCCCAGACATACACGTTCTCTGAGAGATTTGTTTTTATGTAAAGTAGAATTTCTCCCCACTGTTTTAAAACTGCAAATAAAACATTTTTAACTGATCAAAAGATTCTATGAATTTTTCTTTGACAGATATCTGAAGATCTCTTCAAAAGCCTTATTGGAAAGGACTGAACTATTCTGCTATGGAAGTGTACCTCATGACTATCAGACATGATCCTTTTTAAAAATGTACCATATAGCCTAACATTGCACTTAAAACTTATTTTATGGAAATTTATTTGTCTTTTTTTATTTAGTAGATTTTTCTTCTCTTATTTTTGATTCAGATAGGTTACCACTATTTTCTGAAACTAGTTACTAAAATATAAATGTGTTCAATAAATTGGATAAAACATTTTAAAATTAATTTTATAGTGATTGTCATTTCAGAACATGTTACATGTAGCTTAGATATAAGCAAAAATTTAAACACCTATTTCTAATTCTGTCTTCTCTTACTACCCCTTCAAGGAGTTTAGCAGTCTGAAAGCTACCCTCTCATGTTGTTATATAATTACAGATAAAACTCCAGTAAATAAATACAAAATGTATTTGAAAAACATGCTCTTAAAAATAGCATGACATAGGAAAGATACAATTCAATCATTTCTGACCCCAGAATCTCAAAAGAGAAGAAATTGTGGTTTCTCAATTGTTTCTACCATATTTTGACTAAGGGTTCAGTTCTGTTTTCTCTGAGGTTTATTCTAATTACCCATTTCGTAGGGTTTTGGCTGCACTGTTAACTTTTTTATCTGAGTTATATTTCCAGCCTTGATAGATAGGGATTATATCTCATTGAACTTACTTCCCCGGGAATTGCTGTCTGAAACACAGTAGGTCATCAAAAATATTTCTGAAAGATGCACAGATGCACAATAGAATGGTACATTGCAAGGCTGGAACAATATCCTTTCCACATTAATGTGATGCTTCTCTGGAAGATCAGAATTAGCTAGACAAGATGAGCAGGATTTTGCACAATAAGAATCTTCTCATATTAATTTATGTGATGAGCAGAAATATTTGATTGTCCTTCTTAGTTCCACTCTTCTAGGCAGCTTCTCTTTGAGATCCTCTTCCCTGACCCAACTGGACTCATCCTTGTATTCTTCTACACAGGGATGTAATAAAGTGCCTACCTGGTATACAGGAGGAAAAGACGTCCACTAGCATTGCGCGGTCCTCACTGTCTTTGGGGAACATTTATCTTTCTGCATTTTACTAGATATGAGTCACTATCCTTCTTTTTATTATTTTTAAGCAGTGTGAGCACCAGAAACTCTTAGATAAAGTAATTATGTTGAATCACATGGTAGTACTGAACAGAACTAGTTACAGGACAATTAAATTTCATACTTAAATAGAATTATCATTTAATTATGTCAATAACAAATGCCAGTTAAAATATGCGATGATTTTATACTGAAAAAATAGACTGTTACTTTCTAAAAGTCTAGTAGGTCTGAAAAATAGAAAGATTCCAGGATGGCTCAGACTTCTGAGAGTTAGTAATTGGAATATTAGGATTTCAAAACCAAAAATAATGGATGAGTCCCATAATTGGTAAAAGGGAAAGGAGCTTGCTTGGATTATGCCAAATTTATATTTTGGCACAATGTAAGTATATGTATGTAACCATAAAGCTGTTTTGCACATGATTGAGATTTATTTTTAAAATGATCCTAAAATAACACCATTAAAATTTAACAAGATGTGAAGGATACACTAGTTCTCTAATAATACCCTCTGACATTAAAGGCTGATAAGTACAAGTCAATCTAAGAAGGAACTGTTTCCATGTATTAAAGAAAACAGAAATTTATCTATGAGCCCTCAATTTGCCGCCATATGCCTGCCTGTGGGTAATTCCTGGTGGTAGCACATAGAATTATCCCTCTAAAGCCACTTTGGGGAAAAAGGGCAGAACTCAGAACCACATGGGAGCTTTGCAACATGACATGAGGATGAAGGAGAAAGCAGGTCAGTGTTGATTCTGTCCGACTGTTTACTGTAAAATCTTGGATAAGAACCAAGCTGTGAAGATTTAGGTAGAAAAAATATGGAGCTGACCAAAAAATTGTTACCAGAATAGAATGGATATACTAAACAGCAAACCGATCCTGGTGATATCAGACTTCAGGTGCAGGCAAAAAGGGAAAATCTAATTAGTATCACAGATTCTGACTCAAAAAGAACAGGCCTTTAAAGGAATATCTATGTCTTCTGACACGGTGACTCTAAAGCTACTACAAGAAAGACTAAAAGTAAGCCCAAACAGAGTCATTGAAAATTTAGTTTAGAGTCTGAGTACTGTAGTTGTAAAAACGCTGGGCTTTCCACAGGTCTGCTTAACAAAAAATAAAATCAACCCGTTGCAAGTCTAAAATAATTGGACCAGTAATTAAACTTCTCCCCTCAAAAAAAGCCATACATTTCAGAGGAAAATAAACAAAACCAAACCTTTCTCCACCACAAAAACTGTAACAATGTAAACGGTATTCAAACTAGACTGCATGAGAAACAAAACACCACACATTCAAAAATATCTGTTTCATCATGTGTGGTGGTGCACGCCTATAATCCCAGCACTCAGGAGACTGAGGCGGGAGGATTGTTGTGAGTTTGAGGAGGATCCTGGGCTACAAGGTGAGCTTAGGGCTGCCTGAACTGCATATTGAGACCCTGCCTCAAAGAGACAAAAAAATCTGTTTCTATTCCAATGATATTCCACATTATCTAGCTATAGGTTAACGCCATATTGGATTTTGTATAATGTGCTAACAAAATTATATGATGTTAGGCCTCATTGTTTTCTAGACTGTTCACAGTTATAGGGACACTTTACCTGATAAAGTACATTTACTGAACTGTAACATGTAAGTAAATAGCTATTTTTTCATATTTTTGTGCCTACAATTTTTATAATTTATCACATTTACAGTAATGCTTCAAGTAACAGGTTGGTTGCCAGCACTCCATATGGAGCCATGAATGTGATAACTTGTTAGAAAACACTAATAAGGTCCCACCAAAAAAAAAAAAAAATCCTACAATCAAAATTTTACTAACAAGAGGGAAATACAATTCTTTCTAGAGTCTCACTTGGAATTAGGTCATTACCAGTTCATGATAGATTCACTTGATTCTGGTGTCTTCCAGGGGTCGGCAAGTCATGGGGATCTGCACCAAAATCTCTTTCACTCTTTATTTCTGGAGAGCTCGTGTCGCTTCTATTTTAATCAAGGAGAATGAATAAAGATGTCAAGATTATTTTCATCACCAAACTTTATATTGAATATTTGCAAAAAAATGAGGGCTTCTACTTTTGCAAAGATGAACAGGATTCAAATTAAGGAAGTTTCTGACTAAAAGGAACAGAATGGTTCAGTCCATCCAAAAATTCTCTTGTCAAATAGATGCTGAACCATCTGAACACCTTCTGTGAAAGAAAGCTCATTTGCACCTAAGAAATTTCATTTCCTCTTTGGAAAACACTGATAGTTACAGGGGAGGTGGAAACTCTTTCTTTGTTGCTACAGCTGGTGTTCATCATCTGAGCACCTGCCCATATCACGCTGTCGTGGTGGTTGGTGCCGATGTCCTAGGACCTCCGCTCTCCGCATAGTTAGCCTGTCATCCTTCCGTCCCTGCCATCTCTAGCACTGTTTCCACACCATGCAAACTGTGCTGCTGGTTTTCCAGTTGGCTCCTTACTTTTCTCCTCTTTGCTATAACCTTAAAAAAATTTGCAAGTATTTCCTCCTCTTTTCTTTATTATTGGGAAGATTTTTTTTCCCTATTATTAGTAAACCTTCTGGCTGACTATAGCTTTAAGAGGCATATTCTATTTTATAGTTGGAATGTTACAAAAAAACAGAAGAATATTTCTTAAAAGAGCTTGGGCTATTAATTTCTCAATATCTATGCCACTGGAACTCAGAGATCTCAAGGGAACACCAATGGACAGGATAATTATGGTTCCTGGCATTACTGAATTTATACTTTGAGGAATAAGTTGACATAAGGTAATCATTCAATTACTTAATTACAATTGGGGTAACAATTGTGATATGTATAAAAAGAGATCTGATTATGTCTGGAGGGGCACACGAGCATAAGGTTCATATGTGTGTTTATAAAATATTTTTAAAATTCCACACATAAATTAATTTACATATGTGCCAAAGTTCCCATTGAGAGGAATTATATTTAATTGCAATAAGTGAAGTAAATAAAAAGCACCATTGTAGTTTTATGTTTTGCTTTTTAAAGCATAAAGTTACAATAATATGAATATAAATAAACACGAAGAAATAGAATTGATCCAGTAATGATATTCAATACTTTTACATTTTTACTTCTCATTCGAGTAATAGTGAGTCATAAATAAATTGTGAAGGCTATCTTTTTAAGAAATAAACCTTACATAATGCTCCAGAATTATGCTTTCCTTTATTTTAATCCTGTCCTTTTCCTTTCTATCTTCTCTCCTTTTCATTCCATAACTCCATTTAATTCATCCAATAACAAAATATGTAAGTATCATAGTTTTCCTTATTGCTAAAAAACAGAAAAGAAAAACTGTGGGATTTTAATTTGCTTGGGATAGCAAGCTGGCTAGGCAGATGTCCCTTTTGTCCCTCAACGCTCCATATGCGGCCCTCCCAAATCTGCGTGCTCCGTGGAAGAGGATGATTACCCCTGACAGAAGATGGTTCCTCGCTTAAGAGGAACTGCACTCTCTTGCTAGAACCTCCAAACAAGCTCTCAAAAAGCCCATGGTCTTCATGGTTCGGTTGTGTTTTTTATTAATGTTTATAAAGAGCATACCTGGGATTAGGAATGATTTTAGGCAAGGAGGAAATAAAGTTGAGTTTGAAATACACCTTGACTGACAAATGACATAATTCCCAGAGGCAATGCAAAAAAATAACTTTGTATTATAAGGGGTGGGGACTTTATGTACAACATTTTAAGATAGACAAGCCTCAAAATGTGTCTTGGGAAACATCCTGGAGGGGTTGTAAGGAGTTAACTTTGCAGTTCTGATTTTGTCCTGGAATTCTTCTCCTTGCCTGAGCTGTTAAAGTATATATCATTGTGGCTAGAGCCTGACCTTGTCACATGGTGCAAGGTAAACAACTGTGGCCAGGCCTAAACATTCCAATCTATTACCACGAAACCAAAAATGTATATAAGGTGAGAACAAAGGCAGTTAAGTGCCACATTCTCTGATAGGGAATGGGGGGCAATGACTGGTCCAATTGATTCTAAATTAAAATTAATGAAAACTCCATTTGTTCTGAATGAGTTTTTTGATCCCCTGTGGAGTTTGACCCGATTTTTTAAATTTTTGATGTAACAGTATGAGAGAAAGAATGCTACTATCCATGTGCATTGAGTATAGAAGTGGTCATCATCAAATTGAGTCTTAAAGAAAAGTCAGTTCTTCTAGCAATTAGTTGCATGTGATCAGATATTACAAAGAGTAGTAACAAATATTATAGAGTGTAATTTTTGGATGATAAAAACGTTTGTGTAACTCAATTATATGGTGCGTTATTAGAATATTTCCCAGAAAAATATATAGCAACAGAAAAAAGACAAAGAAATAGAAAGCAAAAAGTCAATGTTTTACAAGGAGTAGTGGAATCTCAAATTATATTTGATTGCATTTTGAGATCAGTATGTGAAATAATTACATATGTCATGTTATTTTCAATTTTAAATATTTTCCAATGTCTTGCTTTCATACCTTTGCTTTTTAGTATCTTTCTTACTATGCTATTTATCAAAATCCTAATTTGAAACATTTCCTCAATCAGGAAGAAATGCATATTTGTCTTAAGGGAAGAAAATAGATGACTCACACTAGTCGATTAGACAAATTATTTGAAGTTTTGGCTTTGCTTTTTCTGTCTATTTGTTTATTAAATGACTTTGAGAGAACTTGTTTGACATGAAATCAAAAGAGGTTTGTGGGATTTGTGTTATCTATTTCATGCCAATGCATAATGAGCTACTGAGTGAAGGATTAGCTACCTCTGCCGTTGAATAGTCAAAGGAAATTTGTGTTTAGTTTACTGTCAGCAGAATACATCAACTTACATGTTCTATGTATATTTTGATATTCAAAAGTTGTCTTCTCTTCCTAGTGATAAACTATAAATGCTATGTCATGAACCAATAGAACTTTTCTTTCTTGTTTGTCATGTGTTCCACAATAGAAATATTTTATATACACCAAAACTCATATGAGGAATTGAAGTTATTATTTGTTCCTATTCATGCCTGCACCCATATTTAAATAATCAAGTATTACTAACAAGCTGATTATTTACAATGGAAACACTGTCCTACTGTATATAAAGATGGGAACAGTTCGAATGAATAAAAATTACATGGTAATGAGGAGATTGGAATGAAATGGTGTTATGCACAGATGTGTGTCCTCCCAAATTTCGTTGGTTTAACCCTAACACCAATCTGACTATAATAAGAGATAACAAAATTTAAATGAGTCTGTCAGCGTGGGACTTAATCCAAGATAACCAGTGTCTAGTGTTCATAAAGTGAAGAGACAGCAAAGTTTTTCTCTCTCTCTGTTTGTTCACACACCTGAAAGGCCACTGAGGGTACGGTGGCAGAGTGGATGTCAGCAACCTGGAAAATGAAGTAACACCAGAAACACTCTGAACACGTGTTGATCTTGGTTTTCAACCTCCTTAACTATGAGAAAATAATACTCTTCCTTTGCTTAAGCCACAGTGCTATGCTATTATGATACCTCTAGCACAATGAACCATAATGAGGGATTTTGGAGATATCTGAATTTTAAAATCTTAGCTCTGTGTGCACAGAGAATGAGAAATGATGGGGCTAAGACTCACACAGAACCAGTCCAGACATTCTGATGTAAGAGGAGTCTTTATTGGGTGGCAGAATGACATGATGACCTGCCCAGTGGACTAGCACAGCCCCAAGCTGATCAAAGCGTGGGAATTTTAAGTTCATTTCCAGGGAGGGTGTCCATGGGCCAGAACATCTGGAGTGGGGACAGGTTGTTCATCAGAGTTGAACATCTAGTTCTGCCAAGGTGGAGGAGGGCAGGATTGGCTTTTGTGACTAAGGGGAACTGGAGTGGAACAGGTGAAGGAGAAAGCAGTATTGAGAGTTAAGTTCCCCCACGTGGGTGGGGGGGGAGGGAGCTGGCTGCCTTGTGACTTATCACTCCAGACTTGATCTAATAGGGACAAGGGCAATACATCTTGTTGGTAGCTTCTTTCTGCTGAAGAGGGGCGTAGTTATTTCATCTGGGTAGTCAGTCAGGACTGGCTGGAATTGGAAATCTAAAAGAAGCATGAGGGTAAAACTTTGGGTTGTTAACTTTTTAACTGTGTTGTGAATGAGGGAGAGGACACAGGGTGCTGCAAAAAGAGCACAGAGGGCAGTGAGGGATCCCAACGGCTGGAGTAGCCAAGGGAGGAGGCTCATCCAGATACTTGGCATAGGAGAAGAAAATTTGTTGTGGAGATGTTGGGCTTTATCTCTAAGTAGCTGGATTTTTCTTAGACAAGCCCTGACTAGTTGGCATAGATGCAACATTCTTCTCCCAGGAAGAGCCAGCTTCTTCCTTTTTCAGCAGTGAGCAGGGCTAGTGCATGTCTGTTTTGGAGGATGACTCTGGCAAGCAGATCTAGCTAGGAATATATTAAGAAGAAAATGCTGGCCATCTGGTCTACATGACCCGCCAGGTGGTTGGCCAGTTGGAGGTTGAGAGCAATAAGGTTGCAAGGCTAGAGACTCCCAGAACTTCTGCCGAGACTGGTGTTCCCAGGATTACCCCAATGGAGACGCTACGTTGGGAGCACCCATGTGAGTAGAGGAATCAGTTGGTGAATTCCCTATCTGTATAGATCTCTAGACTGGGGAGAGGGAGAACCAGGAGGCAGGTCATGCTAGAGGGGTAGCAGGGACACAGGGAGGAGCTGCACAGGAAGAAATGAGGGTGATGGAGGGGAGAACTGGAGCCAGAAATCCGAGGCCGGGCTGTAGTCTGATGGCAAGGGAGGGGCTAGGAGAGCTGGCTGATCCATAGCGGGTGAGGTTAGCCCTGGGGGGAAGATAAAGCCTCGAGGTTGGTGAAGTGGGGGTTGATTTATGCGTTGGGTGGTGGAATTGTGATACCAAGGAATAGTCACTACTGAGGCATTCAATAAAGAGGCACAGATACAGCATTCCATGACCTGGACATTTACCCTGGGCTCTTCCTAGCACAGCAGGACCTTGTCTGCCTTGTCAATGGGGGTTTGTAGTCCCGGGCCCCATTAGTCCTCTCTGACCAAACCAAGCAGGTCCATCAGGGGTGGCTGAGGGTTGGCCTATTGAGCGGGGTCAGAGGACACCTCCAATTGCAGGAAGGGGCAATCTACCTTCAAGTGCCATTTTGTTTACATGGTGGGCAGGGTCCAGGGGGTGGTCAGGGGGTTTAGGACATGATTGCACCCAGTGGCCCTCTTGTCCTCATTTGAAGCAGGGCCCTGGAGGCTGCTTGTTGGTTGGGATCTGAGCAGACTATTTGGGGGCCTGAGGCTTGAGAGCTGCTGTGAGGTGTGGGCAAGTTTTAACGCTTTGATATATGAGTAGGGGTCAGAAGTGAAAGAGCCAAAGTGCTTTTCAAGTTATGAAAGATCGAGGAGAGACCAAGGTTGATGGACATAGATGAGTCCCTCTGCTCCTGTCACTTGTCTCAGGAAAAATCCCAGATGAGGGTGGGAAGGGAAGGGCAGGTGCAATAGCCAATGTGGCAGTTTGGAGCAGGTATGGGAGGCAGGTGGGGATGGGAGAGGAGAAGGCTTAGAAATGGGCAAAGGAGTGTAGAGGGAAGAAGGTTGGGCCACTGGTTGAGTTGGCTGGGTTGGTGTTGTGGTCGGGCCCACAGTGGAGCCATATGGCGGGGGTGGGGGCATTGGGATTGTCCTTGGGAGGCGCTGATGTTCACCTAAGGGGCAGGTCATGAATCTGCTTGGGGAAGGAAGGAGTTTGGGAAGGGTCATCGGAGTGGTGGTGTCTCAAGGCAGGGAATTTGGTCAGGAGAATCTCCTAGGGACTACAAGAAAGACAGTTAAGGCTTGTTATGGAGGGCAAAGAAAGCTTGGACATAAGGCAACTTGGACCATTTATCATTGCGGTCATAGTAATTGTCTAAGTCCTACAGGAAGTTGCAGTTAATAGTACTCTCAGGCGGCCAAATAGACCCATTATCTAGTTTGTATTGTGGTCAGATGGTTTGGCAGAGGAAAGTGAGGCATTTGACTTTGAGATCAGAGCGGCCAAGGGAACCATGGAGAACAGACATGAAGCAATGGAGCACAGATGCATTGGTAGAGTGGGGGTGGGAGGAGGTACTGCCCATGATAACCAAAAAAGAAATGACAGAACAGAGAATGAAGAAACTGAAGACCACTGTCGACCAAGAGAAGTCCCAAATGGGATGAGAGAGCCAGGCCCCCCGAGCAGACGCCTCTGGTTGGGGAGGGGGTCATGAGGAGGGAAGGAGCAGCTCGATGTGTCAACATGATTTTGGGAGGGACTCTGGGGGGTGCGAAGTTGGGAGGACGAGCCATCCAAGAGGCACAACGGAGGGGTTTCAGGCAGAGAGGCGAAGAGGGAGGTTTAAGTCAGGAAGAGGAGAGCAAGGGGGAGGAAGGAAAAGAAGCCAACCAGGTCAGGATCAAAGTCATAGAAGATTCCATGAAGGACCTTGCTGTCAATCCATGCTAAGATGTCTGTAGGGGAAGAGAAAGGTAGCCAGTTGGCAAAGGGGCTGGAGTGATCTTCAACCAGTTCTTCACAGAAATGAACAAAAAGGGAGGTGTGGTGGAACATGGAGAAATCAGTGGGGTTGGAGAACTGGGGTTCAAGAGGAGTCTCTAGGAGAGCCTGGTCAGTGATGAAGGGTGGGCAGGGAAAGAGAATCAGATGGGAGATGGAAGAGGTGAGGGTCTTGGAGAGAGACAAACAGGCAATAGGGGAATTGGAGTTGTTGGGAAATAGGCATGAGGAGGGGGGCAAGAGAACGAGGACTTATAGTTAGGAGGGAGCAATGTGTGGATGGAGAGGTCAGCAATGGCAGGTCTGAGGTTTGCAGTCCACTTCAGAGGTGGTTGGTCATTGACCTGAGGAGGGGTCCCTGGTTGAGAGGGACTGGCTGGAGCTTTGGCATCTCTCCCAGGTTTCAACATGAAATGATAAATGATGGAGCGTAGACCCACACAGAACCAGGCCAGACATTCTGATGGGAGATGAGGCCTTATTGGGTGGGAGAGTGACAGAGTGGGCTGCCCAGCAGACGAGGACTGCCCTGAGCTGAGAAAAGTGTGGGGTTTTAAGCTGTTTTCCAGGGAGGGTGTCTGGGGGCCAGAACAGCCTGAGTGGGGGTCGGATGTTCATCAGAGTTGAACATCTGGTTCTGCCAAGGAGAATGAGGACAGGATTGACTTTTGTGATTAATCAAGGGGCATGGGTGAAGAGGAAGTTTTTATTATTAAGTCCCCCACAAGGAGGGGAGGGTTGCCTTATGACTTATCAGAGCACAGCAGTGCACAGGTTTCTGACAGACCTGTGAGTTTTGGCTCAGAAGAGGTAGAATATGTGTAATGGATTTAATTCTACAGAAGTAGATTTTTTGTAACTATAATAAAACCCAGCAGACTGGCAATTGATGTGTCCTCAATATATCTACCTTAACAATATTCTTGTCAAAGAATCACCAGCTGCAAACAGTTCTTTTGTTCAGATTATACAATTGTTTCCTGTTCAAGTTGCCAAAAATTGGAGGTAGTAACTTTTATAGCAATGAAAAATGATCATTGGAAAGGCATGAGACGGTCCATACCTCTCAGGAAGGAGAATACTTACAGTGATTGCTTTGGAAAAGTTGGTCAAATCCCCTTCATTTCCACTTTCAGCTTTTGTCTTTGAGTAAATGATTTTTGAGGCAGTTTGTATATTTATCAGTAAAGAGAGAAATAGTAAATATTAATACCTAGGTTTTGTGGTGATCACATTAGAAAATGTCATAATGCAACTAGTACATTATCTGGTACACAGAAATGAGATTAACAGTTGCTAGAGATCCTTAAAAGAAATAAATGTACAGCAATATACATTTTGATGTGTCTAGAGAGCTATTATGTTATCTTACTTTATGGCTATTTTCCTTTATATATACGTTTATTCTATCCTTTTATAAGAATTTAGCTTATTTAAAACATTATAATGTAACTCAGTATAACTGTACTCTGAAGATTGAGTAAGTAGTACTTAATTTTTTTTTGTCTTTTTGAGGAAGGGTCTTGCTATGCAGTTCAGGTTGGCCTTGAGCTCACTTTGTATCCTAGGCTGGCCTCAAACTCACAATGATCCTCCTGCCTCATGTTCTGGAGAGCTGGGATTACAGGCATGGGCCATGAGGCCTGGCTTCGAGTAAGTAGTACTTTGGACAAAAATAATTACTAAATCCCTGAGAGGTATTTGCATGTTTCAAATGTGCTTTAAAAACAACCATTTCTATAGCCAATAGCAACAAGTTTCTGAGTTAATATTATGAAGAATAATTATTTTCATACTATGTTAAACACTTATACTCAATGGAAGATTATGGAAAATTAAAATTATAAACAAATATTCCTGTCCATATAGCATCAATGAATTTCCTCCTCAAAGCTTTTAATAATTACAACCATGAGAATCTTACAATATACAATTTTTCTCATTTGTCTTTGGATCAAATTTGTGATGCAAGACACTATGTTCATTTTGAAGTGACATGTAAGTCTTAGAAAGCATCTTTTCCTCAAGTTTGCTATTAAGTGACAAGACTGTGAAGAATACTCAAGACTGTCTAGCTCCACATTCCATTAGCCTTTTCCTCTTTATGTTTTCTACCTAGATGTCCCCATAAAAATTCATGTGCTCATAGGCAAGAACATTGGAAGGTAAGTGGATTACAGAGGCCCTGTAGTTGACCTGCTATTAAGAGGTATGGCCTGGTCTTCAGGAGCAGGTTACTGTGGGCATGACACACAGGTTATATCCCCCCTTCTAATTCTTTCCTTGACTCTATTTCTGTGCACCATGAGGTAAGCAACTTCCCCTCCATCGTACTCATCTTCCCTGATGTTTCTTCTTGGGATCTGACATGACTGAAATGTAAGCCAAGTAAATCTCTTCTCCTTTAAGGTTTGGTGGTTAGGTATTGTGTCCCACTGGCAAGAAGGAAACTAAGACATGGCTGCTGCTAAAAATGTAGATGTGATGAACTATATATACCAAAATTATTTGTTTCTGTATTTGTATTGTTTTGCTTTTATTTATTATAATGGAGAGTCAAATTTCTGTAAATAATTTCAATTCAGTTATATTCCTGCAATCGAGGCAAATTATATAACATTAGTCCTTAGGCTAGTAATGATAAAAATTTAAGTATACTTAATTCCAGTATTATTTGTAAGACATAAATATTTAAAGCACCAGGGACAACTCTTATTTTTAAGGTACATATGGCTAGTTGAACAATATGGTTAGTGCCTGCAGCTCAGCTAATGTTAATTTTGTAACATCTGGAAACACATGTTATGGCCAAGTACAATGTAAGTGAACTTTATAGCTCACCAGTATTGTAGAGAAAAATCTCAGAGTTCTTACTTTAATCAAGATAAAAAAACATTTTTAGCAGAAATTTTCCTTTGTTCAGGTAACCATTTAAATGTAATGTCAATAGTTGTAGATTTCACAAATGCAGATAATTAAAGCAGGTGATGTTGACATCATTTAGATTTAATTCTTTGGTGTTTTGACGTAAAAGTATTACAAAAAGTCTTTCTTTTTTCAGGTCAGTGAAAGAACATGCAGAAGATGAATTCAATATAGTTTTATTTTAATAGTTTACATGTGATTGACCTTTAAATTAGAAGATAGTGGCTCAAACAGTTTCTCTCAAACACACATTCATTTTTAAATTAAATGAATTTCTTTGTTAGCATTACAAATGGAATATATATTTTAAATAAAATGATTTTTCCCTGTGGCATTCAAAAACCAGTTACTGAAAATATATTTTAAAAATAGGAAATCATCAGTGATATTAACAATTTAAGGTATTAATGGGGCTGCTAGATAAAATATAGGAAATCTCATTAAATATGACTTCCCATCAACAACGAATATTTTTTAATGTTCATTATGTGACTAAATGTGTCCTCAAAAACCCCCAATTCATACATTGAATATCTGAGCCTCGGACCTAAGAATGATGTATTTAGAGATGCAGTCTCTAAAAAGTTAATTAAGATAAAGTCCTTACAGTGGGCTTTTATTCAGCATCACCATGTCTTGGCAAAAAGCAGAAATTAGGGAAGAGCATTGGACAGAGGAAGGCCATGTGAAAATACTGAAAGAATCCAGTCGTCTGTGTTGTAAATTGTTATGACTTGTGTCTAGATGTTCCTGGAAAGCTTTGTGTGGTCATAAAAGGGACTTCTCAAAGGTGGCTGGATCTACAGCATGTGGTGCTGGTATCAAGGGAGTGTAATTACGAAATCAATCCACTTTTACTTTGGTATAGTTATGGCTAGGATTAAGAGTGTGAATGTAACACCAACCCTAGGGCAGGTAGCACGTATAAAATATGAAAGGCAGAAAGTGGGCTATGGTGCTCTTACCTGCTTGCTATGGACAATTTCTCCTCTGTGATGCTCCTCTGCTATGCTACTTTGCCTTGGAGCCAGCTGATTATGGACTAAAAGCCCTAAAATATGTAAGCCAAATAAATTGTCCTCCCTTAACTTGTGGATGTTAAATGTTTTGACTCAGCAATAAGAAAAGTAACCGAGACATAAATCAAGAAGAAAAGGGGTTGGAAGAAACCAACCAGATAGATACCTTGGAGAATTCACTGTTTTATATTTTTCACTTAAAGTTACCTTTTAAAAAACTCCATGGACAATATTTAATTATGTTCCTATGTTTAATTTTAATTAAGTATATCTTCTATTCTATGCAGATAAGACACAATCTTTTAGAGCATTTCCAGCCTCCAAATTCTATGATATTTTGACATTGACATGAAGGAGGAAAAACAACCCCATACTATAGCATACATTTCTTTATTATGTTGCTTCTTACTGATTGAAGAAATTGTTTGGTCTTTTCTAAAAGTTAGGCCTGTCAACTTGATTGGTGTGAGAGTCTCTTCAGAGATTAACAAAGCACACTCCCGGGTGTGTCTTGGTGTGTCACAGAAATGCATCTCAGAGACGCTTCTGTATATGGGCCTTTCTTTTTTGTCATTGTTTCTTTGCTCTCATTTGCTATGAAGTAAACAGTTTGACTCCACCTTGCCCTTCCACCATGTTGTCCTTGCCTTGGAACCAGCTGACCGTGGATCGCGCCCTCTGAAACTGTGAGCCAAATGAACCTCTTCTTTCATTTGTGGGAGTGTGGTATGTTTTCCACTCATGAGAAAAGCTTACTAATACATGCCTATAAACAGATGATATTGGTGGAAACTTGAACGGAGAGGATGGAAGAATGTGCAAAGCAGAGTTATTTTAATTCCATCACTATGTTAATCATTTTGATATAGTTTTGGCCATTTCTTTCTGATAATTTTTCTATGAATGTTTCAGTGAATAGCAGTATTCATTTAAAGATATATATTTAATAATTTTACATGATGTATATTTCAAATATGAATTATTTCTTACAGTTCTCAGGTGGCACTGGACATAATTTGGCAAGAAATGATTAGAATAAATATACATCTGTGTGTCTTTCGTCTCTCTTCTTACATAACTTCTAGTAATATAATCATGGGCACCATCCTAATTAGTAATGACCTCACTAATCATTACCACCTCACAGAGGTCCCACTTGTAAACCTCAGAGTCAGACTAAGATTATTCCATCTCTAAAAACTCACAGTGAAGACTAAGTTTCAAAATATAAATCCCCAGAGAACATACTCAAACCTTATATAAGCCATCTCTTTAAAAGACTATACCATGATGCAGTATTGAAAGAAAAATTGAAAGAAAGACTAGCATAAAGATTGTAATAAATCACACATTACAGTACACATTTACAAGTGTTTCATAATAGTCCCCAAAAATATCAAGGGCAGAAGAACATAATGATATACCCAGTGAAAGGATATTTGACAGTATTAAGTGTCAAAATCTTATGGCTGACTCTTGGCACCATTTCTTAAAGTACTAAGTAGTTCAATTAATGAAATAAAATGAAGGTCAGTGTTAAGCCAGTGAAGAAAATGTGGACAAAACCTCTGAATCTCTAATGCTCTTTGAAAATATGCTGAAAATTTTAAAGAAATTAAAGAGTTAAAGTCACTGAATGTAGTACAGAAATAAAATCTGTCACTATGAAGTGTAAAGTAATTCAAAATATAGTTCAACCTTAAGATTTTGAATAAAATTAACTTAATTTTATTGTGATACTAAGAGATATCTCACATAGTGAGCAAAAACCTACATAGTGAGTAAATATAACTTACATAGTGAGAAAACATAACCTGCTATTATTTGACATATTTTAATAATGATAAGTATGTTAAAATTTCCATTATTATTGAATATTAATTATTTATAGCAACTTTTATTTTAATAATATATTCTTTGAAATATAGATTTCAGTTTCAAATATGAAATTTTCTAGATTTATTGCTAAATAGGAATATAATCGAGGCAAAGGAATTGTACTTCTCAGACACTTTGGCTCTGACCCTTACCTGTCTAGATGATTTATTTTGCAGATTTATGTAAAGTCAGTTGGTGAATTTAATGAACTTTAAAATAATGCACATAGTATACAATTGGCAAAGAGTCTGTGAATAGGTACTTAATAAATATTTGCAATTATGGATGTTATCATGGTAGCCATCTAAAATAGTGTCATTTTCTTATTGACATCTAAGAAATAAAGTTATCTCAATTACATTAATAAAATGCTTTATATGAAACTGAATAAAGTGATTTTTTAAATTAAGAAAATATGTGGCCCATAAGCCTTTTCATTTTCTCTGGAAATAGCTTTGCACCTAAACAGTTCATTTACTCTTTCATAGTGCCTTTTGTATCTTATATATTTCAACCTTTGTTGTTCTCATATTCATTGGAGCATAACTGTACTGAGTTGTATAGATGTGCAATAAAAAGCATAGATATTGTCCTTCATACCTTTAGCTTTTATTCTTACTAGTAGTGATTCAGTGAATATAATTTGTGTGTGTGTGTGTGTGTGTGTGTGTGTGTGTGTGTGATTCATTGGGAAAATTTAAAAGGCTGTTTTTAATGTCAAAGATATTAATATTTATATTTCAAACATATAAACATCTATTTAGCTTTGTACATATTACTTAATTTCCCAAAGAAAGTTTGTCAGTGTTTACACTCTTACTATTAGTACATGAGGCTCCTCCAATGTACCTTCATCTACCTACTGAATATTGTGCTATCTTGCATTTCACAATATGAATATTCACTAAAATGTATTTTGTTTGTAGAGTGGATTATGTTCTGCGTGTTATGTGAAGTAATACAAAAATGATAATCTCCTTCCCTTTGTGATACATGCCCTTTCTCTTTGGGAGGTCTGATCTATTTTAATGATTTGCACATTTTCAATTTTTCTATGCAAATGATTCCCAAGTCATTCTTTGGAAAACCCTAATGCATTTTTATTAATTTTATTTTAAAAATGAAAGAAGAGGAAGAAAACACATTAACAAATAGACATACATCTACAAAATAGCATAAGAACAATGCAAATAATACAGATTACAGACTAAGTGGTAGGAAATTAACAGTGGTTGTTGTATTACCTATTGATATCTTCAAAGTAGTTTCTCAGGAAAACAAATAGAGACATGCAATATTGGTCAAACATGTAATCATTAACTGTTCCTTTCAATAAAGCAATAGAAGACAGTAGTATCTCTTTTAGCTATCATGTATATACATATATACGTATTTTCCCCTTCTTTCCTTTCTCTTTACCCACACACCAGTTGTCCTTTACCTCTGAGCATTTTCCTTTCATTTCACAATATTTATCATATCTCCAAGCTTTTATTCACTCTTTCAGGTTCTTACACTAGTGAGACAAAACATTGCTTATACATGCATGTCTGACTTATTTGATGTATGAATATGGTCCCTAGTTGTGAGCATTTACATATGAAAGCCATGAGTTTATCTTTCTTTATAGCTGAGCAATACTGCATTATATAAAAGTACCACAAATTTTTTATCCAATCCTCAGTGGATGGACACTTGGGGTGTTTCCACAATTCAGCAATTACAAATTGTGCCACTATGAACATTAGTGCACATATATAAATGTGATATGATGTTTTCAGATCTTCGGAGAAAATACCCAGAAGGGGAATAGCTGGGTTGAATGGGACCTCCAGACCCAGTTTGCTGAGGAATCTCCAAACTGATCTTCACAGTTGTTTCACCAGTCTGCAATCCCAACAGCAATGGAGAAGAGTTCCTATTTCTCCACATCCTTGCCAGCATTAGTCATTGGTTGATTTTGTAATGGTAGCTATTCTAGCGTGGAGTGAAGTGAAATCTCAGTGTTGTTTTAATTTGCATTTCTTGAATGACTAATGATGTTAAACATTTTTTCATGTATTTACTTTCCATTTGTATTTCTTTATCTGAGAAGTGAGTATTCATCTTCAATGCCCATTTTTGGGTTGGGTTTTTGAATTTGGAGGGGCTGACGTTTCTTAATTCTTTATATGTTCTAGTTAGAAGCCCTTTGTCCAAGGGACAAGCACCTAAAAATTTTCGCAAATTGTGGGTTTTCTTTTTATTCTGCTGGAGATTTCTTTAGATGTGCAGAAACTTTTCATTAGAATGAGATCTCAGTTGCTGAGTCTTTGAAGTATTTCACAGGCAATTTGGTTTTTTGTTCATGAGCCCTTTGCCTAACCCTATATCTTCAAGATTTTTACCTACTTTCTCTTCCAATAGATTTAGTGTTTCTGTTTTAATATTGAGATCTGTGATCCACTTTGACTTTAGTTTGGTGCATGATGATAGACTTGGGCCTATTTTCACTCTTTGGCAAGTGACAGACCAATTTCTCCAGCACCATTTATAAAGAGATTATCATTCTTCCAGTGAGTTTGTTTGGCCCCTTTATCAAATAATAGGTGGCTGAATGTGTTTGTGGTTGTGCCTGTATCTTCCAGTCTGTTCAGTGGATCATCTGCTCTGTTTTTTTTATCCAGTACCATGCTGGTTTTATTATAGTAGCTTTGTAGTATATTTTCAGGTCAGGGATTGTAATTCCACCTGACTTGTCTTTGTTGCCCAGGATTGCTTTTGCTATTCTGGGTCTCTTCTGATTCCAGATGAATTGAAGGAATATTTTCTCTAGATCTGTGGGGTATGCTAACAGTAGTTTAATGGGAATTGCAATGAATCTGTACAACAATTTTGGCAATATTACCATTTTCACAGTGCTGATTCTTCCTGCCCATGGCAGGGAATGTTTTTCCATTTATTGAAATCCTCTTTAATCTCTCTTTTCTGAGTACTGTGTTTTTCTTTGAATAGATCTTTTACTTCATTTGTTAGATTGATTCCTACATATTTCAATTTCTTGGATGCTATTGTGAAAGGTATGGTTTCCATAATTTCTCTCTTAGTGCCTTGTTTGTGTGTAGGAATGCTATTTATTTTTGAGTGTTGACTTTGTATCTAGATACACTGCTAAATTTGTTGATTAATTCAAGGTGTCTACTTGTGGAGTATTTGGAGTCTTCTTTAATTTCTTCTATTACCTATTGGTTGTTCAGGAGGTTGTTGTTTAATTTCCAAGTGTTTATGGGGTTTTTAGAGTTCCTTTTGTCATTAATTTCCAATTTCATTGCACTGTGGTCAGATAATATGCATGGGATAATTTCAGTTCTTTTGCATTTAGGTAGGTATGCACTACGGGCTAGAATATGGTCTATTTTAGAGAAAGTCCCATGTGCAGCTGAGAAAAATGTGCATTCTAATGTTGTGGGTTAGATCACTTTGTATACATCTACTAAGTCCTTTTATTCACAGCTTTGATTCAGATGTGTTATTTCTTTGCTGATTTTTGTCCAGTTGACCTATTTCTTTGTGTCAAAGGGGTGTTGAGGTCCCCTATGTTATTAATTATATTGTCTTTCATGTCTGTTAAAGTTTGTCTTATGTAGTTTTGTTCTCCAATATTTGGTGCATACATAGCTATCATTATTATTTCTTCCTCTTGAAGTTTTCCCCTAACTCTTATGTAGTGACTTTCTTTATCTCTTTTGATTATTCTCAATTGAAGTTTACATTGTTTGCACACATAAAAGTAC
Source organism: Dinomys branickii (assembly GCA_004027595.1). NCBI lineage: Eukaryota > Metazoa > Chordata > Mammalia > Rodentia > Dinomyidae > Dinomys > Dinomys branickii. The sequence continues at coordinate 47,774 of PVLD010005496.1, read as the reverse complement.
TTCTGCTTTTTTATGGGCTCCTCTCGCATTGAAGATTGTTTTCCATCCTTTGACTTTCAGTGTGTGTATTTCCCTTTGATTAAAATGTGCTTCCTGTATACAGGATATCATTGGATTTTGTTTCTTAATATACTCTGCCAGTCTGTTTCTTTTGACTGGTGAATTGAGGCCATTTACATTTATGGTTATAACTGATATGTGTTGGTTTACCCTTATCATGTTGTTTACTTGCTGTTGGTTTCTTAATTTTGTACCTGTTTAATTGCTTGCTCTTCTTGAGGATTCTTTTCTACTGTTCATAAAATTGTGGTCATTTTCTTCTCTGTCTAGAATGTCTTTTAGTACCTTTTTGTGAGGATGCTTTGGCACTCATGAAGTTCTTCAGTTGCTCTTTATTGTGGAGATATTTTATTTCTCTACTGAACTTGGAAGATAGTTTGGTGGAATACATCAATCTTGGTTGGAAGCTGTTTTGTCTTAGGACTTGTAGTACTTTGCTCCAAGCTCTACTCGATTGGATGGTTTGTGTTGAGAAGTCCTCTGTGATTCTGATGGGCTTTCCTTTATAGGTGATCTTTCTTTTCTCTAGCAGCTATTAATATTCTGTTCTTTTGCTAGAGAGCTGAGATCTTGATTATTATATGTCTGGGTGTTGTTTTATTATGGTTATGACTAGTAGGAGTTCTATATGCCTCATTTACCTATCTCTCAGTTTCCGCTTTCATGCTTGGGAAATTTTCTTCTATTATTTCTGCAAATATTCCTTTTATTTTCATTTGTGATGCCTCTTGCTGTTTAACTGACTCCTATTAGTCTGACATTATTTCTCTTTGCCTCATCTTGTAACTGTTGAATTGATTTCTCCTAGATCTTTGTTGATTTTAAGAGATCTTCCTTTCACAATTGCTAGCTGCCATCCCGTCTTCAAGATCTGAAATTCTATCTTTGGCTTTGTTCAAGTGGTTTTGCAAGCTTTCACTAGAAGTTTTGATTTCCTGGAAATCTCTTTGTCTCTCAGGCATTCTAATTCATTCCTATATTATTCATGTAATGTATCCAAACATTGCCTATGTTCATCTATTTTTTATCCATTTCTTCTCTAGATGTGCATAGCATTTCTTTCATTATTATTGTGATTTCATTTTTTGCCTAAGAGATTATGTCTGATCTTATCTCTTCTATGGCCCAATTCAGTTGTTTCTTTACTTCCGTTGCAATCATTTCAGCAATTTCAGGTGTGTGTTTACCAAGTTCTCTTATGTCAATGTCTCTTGAACTTGTTCTGTGAAGTTCTGAGATTGTGTTTTAGTCCTTCACCTTGTCATGTTTGATGCTGGAGACAGAGCATTCAGTCTCCCTCTTCTCTCACAGTTCAGTAAAATTTGCTAGTGGCACTAGTTGATTCACTGCCTAGTCTTGGGTCTTCCAGTAGATGGTGAAGTGTACCTACTTCTCCCAAGTTGCAGATGTGAACTGTGATGTCTGTTGATGGCAGGTGTTCTGATCCAGTGACCTTTCACAGTTCAGGGCATGTGTATTACCCAGAATCCTGTTGCACTGGTGGCACAACCCCAGACCAGTGGTCCTGTGATTCCAGGCAGTTCAGTATACAGGGAAAACCCATACATGAACTGCAGGGTCAACAGCTTGTGGACCACTTGATTCTGTGTCTCCATTCAGTTGAGAATGTATATAGGATCAGACACAGGCTGCACCAACATTGATCACAGACCGAGTGTGTCTGTGACCTCTGGGAGGTCTGGGTGCAAGTGAAGCCCAGACCTGAACTGCAGTTTCAGCAGCAGCTCATGGAGCACCTGCTCCCGTACCTCACTCAGTGCTGGGCACTTGCAGGGAGGGCCCATATGTGAACCCTTTTGAGAGCAGTTCTCAGGCCTCTGAGTTTGGGTCTCCTGTCTACACCAGGTGCACAGAGGGCAGAGACTTAGATTGTAATGGAAGCAGGGTAAGAAGTCACTTGCTCTGCCCCCAGGAGGTAGATGGGAAATACCCGATTCTCTCAACAGTGTTCAGCTGGGAACCATGCTGTCAGCAGCACATGCCTGCCTGATTCTGCTTCTCCAGGCAGTTCAGGCCACACACAGGAGCCAGGCATGGACTATACCAATTGTGAGCACAGACTGCCTCTGTCTGTGATCTCCAGGAGGTCAGGATGCCAGTCAAGCCCAGACCCAAACCGTGGTGTCAGCAACTCGTGGAGCTCCGGCTCCCATACCTCACTCAGCACTGGGCACATGCGCGGAGGACCTACACACAAACCCTGGTGAGAGCAGTTCATGGGCCTTCTGAGTGAGGATCTCTTGTCTGCACCAAGTCCAGGGAGGGTGGAGACTCAGACTGTAATGGTGGCAGAGCCCTGGGTCCCCTGATCTGCCTTCAGGAGGTAGATGGGAACTACATTGCTCTCTCTACAGCATTCAGCTTGGAACAGGGTTATCTCTCAGGAAGAAGCCAGGTCATCAGCTCCTGCAGAGACCCACAACACTGCCCAGTCTCTGTCGCTATGAGAGTCGCCTCTGGAGGCTGTCTCGCTGAGCCTAGAGCAGGAACCGCCGACCCTAAAGACTTGTAACTGTTTTCTGGAAATGATCTGAAGTATGTGTCCCAGTGAGATAATACCTTAAAATTTAACCAATTGCTCAGGTTTTCATCTCCGTTTTGCTATCATTAATCAAATATAGTTAAGTTTTAGTACTAATACAAGGCAGTCAGCATTTTTTAACCTATGTTATCATTCTACCTAATAAATATGGTTTTATTGAAGAAGTAGGTCTGATTTATCAGTTGAAACATTTTTCATATTTATAATTTCTTGTAGTCCTGTAAAAGTGATGCCAATGTTTCATTAATTCATGTTTACTTTTGGTTGTAGTTGCCTAGCTAGCTTTCAGAAATCAATCACTCCCCACTTGTTTGTAGTTTTTATTTATTTGTACATTGCTAATTTAGAAAAAAATTGCATTATTTTATTCTATGGGTAAATTAAGAACAAACATAAAAGTAAAAAGAAGGGTGAAATAATGAACAACTTAGAGCGTCATATTTATATATTTCTTAGAAAAATTAGGATAAAAAGAAAAAAAAACTTTAAACCTGGGATCAACACTTAGCTTTCAATTTTCTGCCAGACTTAATAATTTTCCAAATTACTGTGCATATAGATTCAGGACAAGAAATTACCACATATGTTGTAAATGATACTTTTTAAAAAACTACTACTTTTGTTGTTCTGTTTCTCATTTAAAAATCAATGACTTTCTCTTATCGTAACACAGGGTTCTAATTAGTTCACCTGAATTGAAGACATTTATAATTTGATATCATATAATATGTGTAATAATTTCCCATGTACAACCATTGGTTTAATTTTGCCAATTTTATCCTTCTCCCATGAGATTACCATAGAATTTTACACTTCCGTTGTTTAATTTATCATTCACTCTGGAATTTATTTACCTCCATTTTCTTCTTCAAACTCTGAACTATGAGTATATTCTCAGGTTCCACATTTAATTTTCCCAGTCCTTACCTTTTTGGGATTCTGACTACTCAAGTCCCCATCATTTCTCCTCCTGGTTGAGTAGAAGGTGTCTTGTGAACATCTGATCCTCTAAATCCAGCCTGCCTGTAGCTTGAATTTCATATATTTGTGATCACAGATGATGTATGAGGTAAACTTTGGTTGCACAATATCAACAAGACAATTACATCCCCTACAGACTATATTCATTGTATATCTTGTTAATTCAAAGTATAATTCAAAATATTATAAGACATATTTAGAAGGATAAATTAAAAGGACATAGTAGTGTGATACCCAGAAAAGGAGCATTTAAGTGAGTTCTAAGAAACAGATAAATTTTCCTAAACTTTCTCTTCATTTTTGTTTATACATACCTTTTATTTGTGGTATAACCAAGACTTTTGCATCTCTTATAGTATTTAGACAAGTCCTAAATGCATAATAAATAATTTAGATTCATTTATAGTATCTTTATATTGTAAAAATATATAAACATTTTAATTTACTTATACACTAGGAATATTTTAAAATATATTTCAAATAATAAGTCTTCCAGAAGGTTAGATTGTTTTGGGGTAAATTCATAAAAGCTACACTCATAAACTGATGGTTGCCAGAGGAACCTATTGTAAAAAGAAATAATTAACTTTTAAAAGAGAAAGCACATCATGATTTTCTGAAATGAGTTATGTCATTTGAAATTCAGAGTGCACAGTTTAGACCAATTAAGATACTAGGTGAATGATAAAATGATGTTTGTGAAAGTAGAGGCTTGAACTGATTAATGGATGACCAGAATCCTTAACAAGTTGGCAAAAAGACTCTTAGTTGGAAACCATCAAGTTTAAAATTACAAAATTAACAGAATGAAGTGAGATAGGGGTAAGCCAATAGAATTAGTTGCATAGGCAAATAATGCAGAGAGTCTCAGGAGTGAATATATGAATAATGCACAAAGATAACCAAATGGTAAAAGAGCACTCCTCTAAAGTAAAATAAAGAGAAAAGACATGTGTCCAAATTCAGAATATTGTACAACACAGTGTACCCTGTAAGATATGGCCTTGCCTAATTTAAGAGACCTAGAGCTATAATTGAGATAGATTACTAAATAACATTAAGTTCTATTTTTTAAAAACTAACCAAATTTAATAAACTCACCACAAAATACTGATACTGTTCAGAACACTGACTAGTAGAATATTCTTTTAACTCTAAAAGAGCTAGATATGGATAATACAATAAAAAAAAGTTGTTAATGAGGCTGTTCTACCGAAAATTTCAATCAATAATATATGAATGGTTCAATTTCTGCGTATCCTTGCCAAAGAATTACTATAACTATTTTATGTAATTGTAGGCCTCCTAGCAGATAGGAAAGAGTATTTAATTGTGGTTTTAATTTGCATTTCTCTCATGGGTAATGATATTGAGCATTTTAATGATATTGATATTTAATGACACTTAATGATATTGAGCAATGAAATGAATGATAAAAGTAGCAATTTCTACCATATATTCTGGGAAAAAGAAATCAGCTTGCAAGTAGTGATTGAAATTTGTGTGTGTCAGAAAGTAGATTGCAGGAGAAATGGATGCCATGTAATCAAGAAAGAAAAACTCTTACCTAAAGGATGTTTGACTTTAAATGAATTCTTAAGATTTGGAAATTTTAGACTGTATTAGAATGTGTGCTTAGGCCTAGAATATCTAGAGCAAATGTAACAATAATTTTTAAAAATCACTAAACTAAAATGGAGTAAATTCTGTATCGATTTCAACTCCCAAAGAAAATACACAAATGACTTAACAATACTTGAGAAAAAAACGCTTACTACCATTAGCCATCAGAGAAATGTAAATTAAAACCACAATTAAATACTCTTTCCTATCTGCTAAGATGGCTATGATTTTAAAAAGTGTTATAATAATGCTTTGGCAAGGCTGTGGAGACACTGAAACATTCATAATCTATTGATTGAAAATTTAAATAAGGAAGGACCATTGGAATTCATTTTGGAAGTTTCTCAAGTCAATAAACTACATGAAAGATATTTCTTACCCCTTTGTGAAACAGTTGTGGAAATATATTTGACTGAATCTCTGTAGTTGTGCTCTCCCTGTTGCCTCATTGTCCCCGTGGATTCAAAACTTTTAAACTGTCATTTTGACTGAAGAAGAATCATAAGTCAGCTGATTCCAGATCTGGTGAATAAGATGGATTAGGATACACTTTAATGTTTTCATGAACCTATATTTCTGTCAGATGATATTCATCAGAAACATTCATAATAACTTTGCTTACACCTTGTAAAGACATTCATGAAAGAGAACTTCTAGAATTGTTTCAGAAATTGGCAAGAATAACAGAATAAGTATGTTTGAAATGAGGGGGAACACTCTGAGGGGGATTAGAGGTACTGTGTATTTTACTGTAATATACTTTTTAAATTTAAACATTTACTGTATATTTTGATCACATCTTGTGTTTTTGCTGCAATCTGGAAGAATTCCTCAGTTTTACTGTTTACTCAATCACTTTCTCAATTATTAAACTTATTGAGCTTTTTGCACTTTCCATTTTTAAATTTTCTCAAGTTATACTTTTTAAAAACATTTTCTACATTTTATCTTATTGCTGTCTTTATTTTTATCATAATATTCTCCTGCCATGATCTGAAAAAATATTGTTCAGGAAAGTTAATTCCTTCCTTTGTCTTTCTGAGGCTTTGCTTGAAAATTCCTGTTCAGATGGTGAGGATAAATATTTGCTTTTGCTTTAAAATCTTCTATTTGTCAATTTTTTTCTCTTTCCTTGTGGATCACCTTGAAGTGTTTGTCATATTGAACTGTACTCAGCTCTTCTGGAAAGTAATTCTTGCACTTGAATTTTAAATGGTTTCCTATCTCAGTATTCCAGATTATGGTCAACAGGACTTCGCTGAGTTCTCAAGAACTACCACTTTATTGTGAAGTTAAGGGTCTCTTTTATTTATTTATTTTTGATAGAGACCAAATTGACTTTAGAATTCTAATAGCTTTCATAATACTTTCACCAAATGGATTAAAAACTACTTATGCATCTCCAGAAATTAGGTGCAGAGCGCCTTTGTGAGACAGAAAATCAAGATACATTACTATTTGGATCCTTTACAAAATAGCCAGGACATGAAAAAGTGCAATTCTGCCAAAAAACATTGGCACCCGGAGTGTAAATGTTATTTTCTGCTTGAGTGCTTTATTTTCATTCAGTATACAGGCCAACAAAGCAAAAGAATATCTGCTAACAAACATCTATATTCAGATATTAATCATTTTGTAGTTGCTCCACACTGACCTAAGGGTGCAGCTTTGGATTTGCTGTAGTTTCCTTTTGATTATTTTACATGCCAAAAATAGACAGTGTAAAAACTAAGGGTCTCCTGTGAAATACTTACACAGTTTTTGCTTGTCAGAAGAAAAGAAAGAAAAATGTACACAGTTAAATTTTGGATCATGCAGCATAAAATTCCACTCTTTTATTTTTCAAGTCGAAAGTTAAAAGACCTAGGATGTATTGAAGAGTCACAGAATACATTTAGAAGAATAAATCTGTAAACAGTCACCATTTTAAAGTTTAGAGCACATTTCAGAGCAAGTCCTGACTTCCTAACTTGTAATTTCTAGTGCAGAAAGAAAAATCTTTGGGTACAAATTATTGGATGAGAAAAGATAATTCTTAGGCTTTCATTTTAAAACCAACAGTCAAAATTAATGGAGGGAAATAATTTACTTAATATCAACAATGAATGTAAAAATAGGACCACCCAAAAGTTGTGATGGGAGTACTTTGGACTTTACACAGAAAAAAATTCTCTCATGTTTAGATAATTGAAAAAAAGTAAACTGTATTTCAGCAAATTCCTCAAAATTCTTAGGGTAATTGTCACTATTAGTAAATACCTGGATAGTTCAGTGATAAAACTTTAACGACAAGGAGATGAAAGAAATGAATGTTGACAAGACTATATGATGCAGAAATTGGTTAAAATTAAAATATTTATAGCATTTTATTTTTGTGTGAGTGTATAGAGTGATTCTACAAGTAAAGGTAATTTCTGTCTGACACTTGAAGTCAACAACTGTGCCTTTCATTATTACTTCATGCATAAATTTTCACTTTTCCTTTCTCTTGAATGTAAAGGAAACATAGAACCATATTTAAGATAGCATGAAGTGGTAAAGATGTAAACATGCTTGATGTTAAAACATGAGTATTCCATTTAAAGGAGGTCCTTGCTTTGCTTTGTTTGTATTTTGCTATTGTTCTGTTTTGGTACTATTTCCTTTAAAGTAAAAAAGAAAAAAGAGAACAGTATCTCAAAATTACTGTGTATACCTGTACCAAACTCTTTTCACTTTAGAATTAATAATGAGCAGAATTTTAATTATTATTTGTACTTTTTAGAATTTTATTACATAGGTTTGTATCACTAAAAAGTATAACATTTCAAATGTTTTTGAAACTATTAAAATATAATGAGACTATACATTATATAACTTTTTTCTTTCAACATAATCTCTCATTCTCATACATGTTATTGAAGGCAGAATTAATTAATTTTGATGTATAGAGTGTTTTGGAATAACTATCAGTCTTCAACCATTATGCTCTTGATAGTTATTATTCTTATTATCACTTTGTGTACTAGTAATCAAACTCAGGACCTTGTGCTTTCCAGGCAGGTGTTGCGCCATTGAGCTATATCCCCAGCCACTATTTTTGATTTTCCAACCAACTTGAAGGGTTTATATTTTTACCTATGTCTTCGTGTGAATGAATATAGGAACTATTATTGGTGTACATCGAAGTATGGCTGCCTTATAAAGGATATCTTCTGCATATGCAAATGTGTCAGATAATGTCAACTTGCTTCCTAAAGTGCTGGCATCAAGGTATAGTGACATCTGTATATAATTAATAAATGAACTCAGTGGTCTACATGTTTCATAAGTGGAAGAACTATATAGATTTGAATTTGGAGTAAACAGTACAAGAGCAATTTTTACGTGGAATAAAAATAAACAGAAATAAATGTTTAGTGGTAAGACTAGAGAGGTCAAGCATGATGCAACTCGTATGGTTGGACAGAACCGTGGGTCAGGCCAGGGTCAGAAGGACTGTTGTTATTTACTTATTTATTTACTTACTTATTATTTTCTGTGTAGCTGACACCAATTAAAGAGGTGTTGCAAGGAACAGATTAACAAAGGAAGGAGCAACTAATGAACAGATCTCAGGTTTTTCCACTTTTCTGTCATAATTAGGGCTACATTTTAGGTTGATTGAATTACTCAGATGCTTGAAGTATACCTAAATTGTAAAAGTGCAGAACTATTTTATGCTGTCATTGAATCCTCAGTGTTGTGTACTTAGGCAAACTGAAAGAGAAAAGAAGAATGAGAGATAAGGACCAAAATTTTAAAAAATGAGGATACGTTGATGTTGACGTCACTGAGCTTTGGGAATATGCACTGAAATCTAGCTAATGGCATATTTCCCTGATATTGTGCAGCTCAATGTATGTGTATAGCTCACTTGCATGTTTTACAGAACTTTTTGTTGTTTTTTCCATCAATTTTATTGCTACATTGATTTTAGTGCCACAGATCTGGTTGAATAGGTGTAAATGTTTCCCAGATCCTGCCTTTATAATCTTTGGACCAGAGAAGACTAGTGGAAAAAGCAACAGCAAACATTAGGAACAAAACTTGCCAGTGTGAAATTACGCTGAATTTGAAGGCATTGAATCCAATTATCTGAGAAGAATTTTCAGTGCTAAAGGATTTATCTTGGTATGAAGATTTTCTTTTGACATTCTAAACTACTAACAGAAGAGCTTTAAACTTTCTTAAGCAGCTAGAGAAATTCCACAAAGTTTTTGTATTCCTCACTTTCAAAGAAAAATCACTTAAATAATATTCTTACAGAGATAACATTCTTTGTCAGCCTGGCACTGGAGAAAAGAACGCTGGTGCTTTAGATAGGTATTTAATTTTCAGTTTAATTTAGCTTATTTCCAAAGCCTTAAGTACAGTAGAAATAATCATAAGTCTTATTCATATACTGCACTGATTTCCTTTCTAAGTTAAATGTGACAGCTTTGTTCCTTGATTACCATTCTATATGGTCTATAGTGCACTACGAGGCATGACTATAAAGCATCTATACATTTACATTTAACTTATATTTATAGGCAATATTGGATTTTATCCTCCCGAGAGTTTTTGCTGGCATAGAAATACCCTTTCCTTTTCTGAGTTATCAGACTTTGCAAAATTTTGTTGTTTTTTATTTCTGATAAAAATATGTATTTACAAAAGAAAGAGCTAATACTTATATTGAAAAGGAAAATAGATTCAGTCAGCATTAGCAAAGTATTCCACAATAACAAATTCTCCTCCCCAAAATACCTGCGATTCCTCCCAGTCTCCTATGGCTTCCTCACAGCCACGGGCTCACATTCCCTGCAGAGTCGTTAGCAGTTCCTCGCACAATCTGAATGTGATTCATTCTCTTAGGAGCAGGCAAAAAAAAAAAAAAAAAACAAAAACCCAAAAAAAACCCCCAAAAAACAAAAACGCAAATGACCGAATGTCTAGGAAGGGAAGAGTTTGAAACATTCAGTCAACAGCACTTACGATGATCACGTGTTACTCTCCTCTTTACCAAATATCTCTTCTGCTCTCTTCATAATTATGTGCTGCCCACCAAACCCCCACATTGAAATTTTAACTCACAAGGTGCTGGTATTAGGAGGTGAGAACTTTGGGAAGTTTTTTCGTAGGGCAATGTCCTGAAGAAAGGGATTTATGCCCACATAGAAAAACTCCAAGGAAGTTGCCTTGCCCTTTTCATAGTGGAGGACACGGTAGTAAGCACTACATAGGTAAAGGGGGCCCTCATCAGGTGCCTCATCTGACAGTGCTTTGATCAAAGACCTTCCAGTCATTAGAACTGTGAGAAATACATTTCTATTGTTTATAAGCACTGCACTGTATGATATTTTGTTACTGCTGCACGGAACATATAATTCACACTCCTTTCTTTATATAATGATACTTGATTCTCACAATATGGAACTCATTAAGCTCTAACTAATAGCAAGAGCAATGTAAGTATTGGGAGTGTTTGGACACTGCATGATTGTATTTGCATAAGGAGGCTATATGTGAAATTTTATATATACCATAACCAGAATTGTCTGATCCCTACAGCCCAATATGTAATGCTATAAGAAATACTAGAAAAGAGCCAGTAATATTCACATTCAGAGGCAGGCATAAGACACATGCGTAATAATTTATAGCAATTCTGGAATCACCCTGGGCCAATATTTTGACATATGTCTACCCCAAGGGTGAGAAATCTGCTGTGAGTATTCCCTGATTGTGATATGTGAGATAAACCTTTTAGTCTAGTGTGCTTGATGGGTTTTTGCTTCTCTTTCAGAAAGATAATATCTTTTAAAAAATCATTCTTGATCATTTCTGAAGTTTAGATGCAAAAGTTATTCTTTTTGAATATTAAATGATGCTATTACAAGTAATTCTTTTTAAGCTTTCCACATTCACAGTCAGTTTGAGTGTAGGTACTAGTTCTTCGAGCAGTTCTATTTTCTTAATAGCGTAATTCAAAGCAATTTGACTCCAGTCAGTGCCATGTGTCTATGACTATACCTGAAGTTTATTTAGGATATTCTTCAGTCTTTATCACAGATAAATTGACTTTATCAGGTACATTGAGCATGGTACAGGAAGAGAACAATTTTAACAACTAAAGACATTTTTCTGGGATCCACACATTCTTCCAGAGGTTTTAGCAATCTGATTAGTAGTTCTTCATTTGCTTTGATCCTCCAGCCAGATATACTCAAATTGGAATTTTTGCTTATAACATTCTTCATTTCCATCTTTATCTTCCTAGAGTTCAAAGTTATTATCTGTTTCCAGCCTAAAGTTTTTCTTATTTCCAAAATCTTTCTTCATATCCTTTTATGTCTGCTTGTAAGTGGGTTAATTACATGCTGAGGTAGTTTTTAAGTTGTAATGTCTTGTCACAGGCAGCTAAGGATTCAACTTTGGCTATTGTTCTAATGTCTAACTTCGTCTCTGAGCTTTATAGTGCTTCATGTTGACTTATTAAGTTTGGTCTCTGGTTTATTTCCCCTCAAATCTACATTCTTCATTCTTAAGGCATTGCTATGTGTTTAGATTTTTGTTGCTGTTCCAGTAACATCTCTCTAATAGTTTTGTGTTCTGCATCATTTATGCAAGAGCTATTCAGTGGTAACAAATGATTTCACATTTTTTGTGGTGCAAACAATAAATATTTATATTTTAATTATTCTACAAGTTCATCATAGGCCAATTACTCTACTGACCCTGAGACCTACACTGAGAGAGAATGAATATTTTCCATTTTTCTGATCACTGTACCAGCAGGACACTTATGTAATAAAAGTATTACAAAAGAAAATGAACAATTCACTATAGAGGCCTGATAAATGTGCACCCTGAAAATCTCTACTGCAGACAGGCACACATTCCAGTGAACACAGCCAGACTCCATTCCTTGAATCTATTTGATATCCACATGCTGAAATCTCTAGCTGCTGTGAGTACAGATTTTTAGATCTTATAAACAAAGACTTTTTTTCTGAGTTGTTCCATATTTAATTAATGCTCACAACACATTGGTTGTACAAGATCCCAGGTATCCCTTAATTGAGAGGTGGCATGAATAGTTGTTTTGAATGAAGAAAGAAGAGGATCTGAAGACACATGATAAGCAGCACTGACATCCATTATATATGCTTTCTGTGATGGTCATGGATGCAAAGATCATATGCAAGATTTTAAAAAAATCACCAGAACATTATCTATTAAATGAAAACTACAGTACTTTAAGAAAAAAGAGATTGAAGAGGATGTCAATAAATGGAAAAACATTCCTTGCTCATGGATAGGAAGAACCAACATTGTGAAAATGGCATACTACCAAAATTATTGTGCAGATTGAATACAATTCCCATAAAACTACCATTAGCATACCTCACAGATCTAGAGAAAACATTCCTTAAGTTCTGGAACCAGAAGAGACCCAGAATAGCAAAAGCAATCCTGAATAACAAAGACAAGTCAGGTGGAATTACAATCCCTGTCCTGAAATTATACTATAAAGCTAATGTAATAAAATCAACATGGTACTGACTAAAACACAGACCAGAAGATCAATGGAACAGACTGGAAGATACAGACAGAAGCATAAATACACCTAATCTTTGATAAAGGGGCCAAACAAACTCACTGGGAGAATGATAGCCTTTTTAGTAAATAGTGCTGGAGAAATTGGTTTACCACCTGCCAAAGAGTGAAAATAGACCCATGTCTATCACCATGTACCAAACTAAAGTCGAAGTGGATCACAGATCTCAGTATTTTAAAAAAACCACTAAATCTATTGGAATAGAAAGTAGGTAAAAACCTAGAAGACATAGGAGTAGGCAGAGACTTCATGAACAAAAACCAAAGTGCCCGTGAAATATTTCTGAGCATCAACAACTTGGATCTCCTCCTACTGAAAAGTTACTGCACATCTAAAGAAATAACCAGCAGAGTAAAAAGAAAACCCACAAATTGGGGAAAAAATTTAGTAGACTCTCCTTTGGACAAATGTCATCTATCAAAAACATATAAAGAATTAAAAAACATCATTCCCTCCAAACTCAAAGACCCTATCCAAAAATGAGCATCTGAGATGAATACACACTTCTCATATAAAGAAGTACAAATGGCAAATACATGAAAAAATGTTCAACATTATTAGTCCTTCAAGAAATGCAATTTAAAACAACATTGAGATTTCACCTCACCCCAGTAAGAGTGGCTACCATTAAAAAGTCAACCAATAACAAATGTTGTTGAGACTGTGGAGAAATAGGAAATCTTCTCCACTGCTGGTGGGAATGCAGAGTGGTGAAGTCACTGTGGAAAGTGATTTGGAGATCCCTCAGCAAACTAAGTCTAGAGGTTCCATTTAACCCAGCTATTCCCCTTCTGGGTATGTTTCCCAGAAGATCTGAAAACATCATATCACAGTGATATATGTGCACCCACGTTCATAGTGGCACAATCTGTAATTGCTAAATTGTGGAAGCACCCCAAATGCCCCTCCACTGAGGACTGGATAAAAAAATTGTGGTACTTTTTTATAATGGAGTATTACTCAGCTATAAAGAAAGATGAACTCGAGGCTTTTATAGGTAAATTGTCACAACTAGAGACCATACTCGTAAGTGAAATAAACAAGACCTCCATGGGTAAGCAACATATTGTCTCTCTAGTGTAAGAACCTGAAAGAATGAATAAAAAATAGGAGGTATAATTGACATTGTGAAATGAAAGGAAAATGCTCAAAAGCAAGGACATCTGGCATGTGGGAAAGGAGAAGGGAAAGAAGGGGAAATTGTGTATGTGTGTGTATACACAGAATAGCTAAGAGTTGTACTCCTGTCTTCTATTGCTTTACTAAAAGGGACAGTTAATGGTTACTGGTTTGTTCATTATTGCATGTCTCTATCTGTTTTCCTGAGAAATCACTTTGAAGATATCAACACACAATACAAAAGCCATTGTTAATTTCCTATCACTTTGTCTGTAACTCTGTATTGTTTGTATTGTTCTCGTGCTATTTTTTAAATGGATATCTGTTTGTTAATATGTTTTCTTCCTTTATTCTTAAAATTTAAAAAAAGACATGGAATTTGTACTATTATTAGGTAAAATAATTGTCTGAAGCAACTCCCACAGCATAAACTGAGAAAAAAGGAACACAGTTCACACATTTTTAGTACTCTTGAAGTTATATGGCAAATTAAAAGGTTACCATGGAGATAAACTCAGTGCTCTAATAGGTTGTGAGATGCATCCACATTAAGGTAGGTAAACTTGAAGAGCACCTGAATACCACTATTTCCCAAATATTAACACTTTGTTACCACTGACGTAAGTAGTGGGCAGTATTTCATACTGGTATGAGTCAAGACAGATAAGATCAACATGAAATTGGCTTGTGCTGATGAAGACACTTCCTCTATGGTTAATTGCAAAGATGGAGTACAGTCATAAACTACAGGTTATTCAGTGCTTTCAAACACTTGTTCCTTCTGCAAGCATAAGAGCTGATTCCTTTGTTTTAATTTATATGATGATATCCAATTCTATTCATATACTACTCCATCTCTCAGTATTTTAGATTGACGGTAGCCAACAAAAAGTATTCAAATACACAAGACCCTAGAGTATTTGAAAGAATCCATTAATGGTGAGGAGAACAGATGATTATTAATACATAGAATATGAGTCATGCAAAATGCCCTGACAATTCATCAGGTAAGAACAATAAGAAGGAATCAGAAAATACTTTTGATAATATGTATGTTTTCATACTGTTATTGAGAGACCCATATAGTGTCAGTACACAAAGATGTGTTCAAATATAGGGAAGAAAATCAAAGACAGAGGGAAAAAGAAACACTGTATTTTATTATTTTATTTTAATTTTTTTGTATTTTTGAAACAAGGTTTTGCTATGTAGATCAGACTGGCCTTGAACTCACTTTGTAGTACAGGCTGGCCACGACCTCACACTGATGCTCCTCCCTCAGGCTCTTGAGTACTGGGACTATAGGTGTGTACCAACACATACAGTTAAGAAACATTTTAGAAGTTAGGGGAATAGAGAGTGGTTAATTAGGCTGTAAAAATATCAAATACAAGGAAGCATTGAAATAAGAAAAGAAATACAAATTGCATACATACAAGTACTTTCTTTTTTCTTAACATATGAACACATTTTCATTCTTGCTGAATTCTTCTACTACTCAGACCTTTATTGATCATTGTCATCTCATAAGCACTTACATATCCATGGCACATGATTTGTGGAACAATACTGGATAGTGTTTATTTGCTCAGGGTGTACAGATAATGAATATTTCCACTTTGGTGATTGTAGGAGTTTTTATAGATTCACATTCCATACCACGTAGATTAATATGAAAAATAATTCAAAATCACTCTATATAATTGCAATATAAATTAAAGCTAATATTTCTATTTTTAAAAGTTTTGTTGAAACACAACCACAATTATTTATGTTTAACCTGTAATTATGTGTTTAATACAATGGCAAACTCATTTACTTTATCAGAGGCTATGTAGTGCAAAAAGCCTAAAATATACACAACTGTCTCATTACACATAAAGTTCATTCACCTTTAGTATACTCTATTGGATGATGCTATAAATATTTTCATGAGATTTTAATATTTATTAACGAAAGGTTTATGTAGAAGATTTTAATATTTTGTACATTATAAAAAAAGAATATGATTTGTTATGAATTCCTATTGACCACTCATTCTACAAAGATTGGTTAGATCATTAATGTTGAAATAAAAGCTAATAAACTTTGGACATGTCAGTACTTTAATGAAAATATTATGTATTTAATATTCAATCTTCTATTTGGAAGATATTACAATAACCAAGTTCCTAACTGCTGATGTACTCTCGAATTTTTTTGTTATTGGTGTTACTTTAATATTCTACTCTATCAACCTGATCTTCATCTAAGGAGAAAAAACATTAAATTTACAAATAATTTTTGATGTGGCACAAAATGTATCAAATCTTTTCTCTTTTTTAACATAACCATTACTACTGTATTAATCAGCACAATGACAAGGATCAAGTGCTGGTCTTTAAATTCTTAGTAAATATGGTAATTTAAGGTTGCAGATTCCCCATAAGCAGTGAAGATGAGAATTTGATAGAAAGTAGGTCAAACATCACCAAGGGCAGCCATTAAAACACTAGAACAGTTACTGATGTTCAGCTGCGGTGCAGCCTATGACTAAGTGCATGTATTTCTTTAAACTTGCTCCAAATTTTCATGTTACAATAAAATTGCAGGATACTTTTCTTTAGATGTATCAGTGAAATGAAGCTCTTGATACCAATACTGAGGAAATACCATGCTGATGTTTATTCATTATTAATCACACAGAGACAACTTGGATTTTTAGACAGTAACAAACTAATTAATACATAGATTCAAAAATCAGGTAATTCTGGGGGCTGGGGATATAGCTCAGTGGAATAAGCGCTTGCCTAGCAAGCGCAGGGTCCTGAGTTCGATCCTCAGTACCGCAAAAAAAAAAAAAAAAAAAAAATCAGGTAATTCTGGCCTGAAGTCCTGATTTCTTCTGTTTCTGGTTGTGTAATCACGGGTTAACTTTGGCAATGTCTAAGGCTCAGTTTCCTCAGCTATAAAAGATAATTAATAAAACCTAGCTCATTGGTGTATAATTACATTAAGATAACGAGAACTTGAGAATGAATACACACTGAGTGGTTCATCTTCATTGTTGTTCTTTATATTGTTATGGTGTATAGATGGCCAATAGGAGATTATCTAACCAGACCCCGTTATTCCTGGACAGGAGTTTAACAATTTGTTTCAATGTAACAAGACAAGATAATGCAGTTGCAGCTCATAACCACACATCTAGTTAGTAGAGAACATTCTTTGAAATAAGTAATTTTACATTATTTGAATTCTTGCTTATTTTTTCATTTTACTATTGAATGCTTTTATGTTTTTTAGTTGTGCTATTTTTAATTCTACATTGCACACTTTTTCTTAGTATTCAAATATAAGCATTTAATTGTGACCAAGAAAGCCTGTATAATTTGCTACAGACAAAAGGTACAAAAGATACTCTTTAATTTTAACTTATTTCAATTAATTTCCCCAATAAAGCCATAGAACATAATAGCTTTTAATAAGTACACACACTGAGTAAAATATCTATTCTTTCTCAAACAGTGAAATGTTCTGTTATAGCTTAAAAAAGCAAATAAATTAAATTTAATTTAATTTAAAAATAATCTAAATAAAAGAATATATAGTGTAGTTGACTGTTTATAGATTTTTCTGTGTATTACTTGAAATTAAAAAATGTGAATCACCAAGCCTCTCTCACATTACAGTGCAGTAAGTTTTAATCTTCAAATCTGTAGTCCAAAACTGGGATTACAATGAAAATCTTATGAACAATTGGGTAAATATTTCAGTATAAAATAATTTATTCTGATCATAAGTGGATAAAAGACATGAACATCAAATGGGAATATGCTGTCTGTGTTGTTTCTTTCTTTTCTAGTGCCAGAAAATTATTTGCCTGAAAACATTCAGAAGATTAATTGGCAAATGTTCATCATTTATCATAGAGACATTTAAATATAGTGATTATGGTACTGTTGAACTACATGTTAAGTCAGTTTTTAAAAGGAATTAGTAAAGGGGAGCAACACTCAAGTCTCTGCCTTGAAGCCTAAATGACTTTCCCAAAGGGCACACATCCCACTATCACCACATCTGGATCAAGTTTCTACATGAATTTTGTATTAGATGTATTCAAAACATAGCAGAGAATTTTGAGAGAAAGAAAAACACCTTATTTCTTTCAAAAAGTTTCAAGTATATCCCCCATTGGACCGGATGTTTCTCAACTTTAATGGTAGAAATTTAAGGCAAGAAAAAAGAAGTGTGCGGGGCTCACCGGCAATGAATATAGCACCAGCTATGGTATGGGCATAACGATATCGTAGCCTTCTTTCTGCCAAGCTTGCACAAGAGCAAGAGAAAAATGGCTATGGAATTCTCTCCTCATATAAGCAAATCCTGAAAACTATGAGAATAGGCATCTTCTTAGGTTATGTATTTGGACTTCAGTACAGGAATGTCTATTAATTAAAAGTATCTGCTATTCATTTGAATCACAAGTTGTTTCTCATGCAACTATTCCCTAGAATTGTAATGCTTGTCTTGAAAGAGTAAGCCTGTGTATGGCTTTCAATTGACAGAAAACCAAAAGAAAGTAAGGATGCTTTGAAGGGTATATGACTTAGAATATTTATGAAAGGTTTTATAAAGACAGGAAATTTCTGTCGACTTAAAGCACGTTATGTGACTAAGTATGTGATAACATTCTTCCCTGTTCTGTGTATTCCAGTTCCCATAATCCAAGTTTTGCCTATCAGTGCAAAGCAGTCCCTTATGTAGTACTTATTTAATACAATAACTGTGTACATTTCTTTTTAGCTTGATTGAATATTTACTATGTGCTAGGTCAGGTGTAAATCTCTATACCACATTTATAGAACCCCTTGTGATAAAACCATTCTCTGTCTCTCTCTCTCTGTCTCTCTCTATAATATATATATACATCTGTTATCATCACCTCATGAGATCACTAGTTTAAAAAAAAGAATTTTATATTTAGAGAAATTAGCAAGAAGGGAAGGGTCTCACTAGATATTTCAGGCTAGTATTCAACTCTGTAGCTCAGGCTGGCCTTGAACTCACAGCGATCCGCTTTCCTCAGTCTCCCCAGTACTGGAATTACAGGTGTATGCCACTAGCCCTGGATGCAACTTACTTAAGGCCATACAAAATATATATGTAGACAGGACTTTGTGATGACTGACAATTTGGGTTGCTTGAGAGACATCCAGGTGTATAGCAAAACACACTTCTGTATTGGCCTAGGTAGGTCTTGGGACCTGACCTACATCTGGTTCCTGGTGATTTCCTCCTGGGCACCGCCCTTACTCTTTGCTTGCCAGAACCGATGAAGTGAACCGTTTTGTTTTGCCCTGCCCCCCTGCCGTGATGCCGGCTAAGCATAGACTGGAGTCTGAAACTGTGAGCTACAGAAAACTATGTATTTGTTCAAATATCTATGTCAAACCTTCTGCCCTAACAATGGAAAGATGCCTAAAGCAAGCTTTTAAGGCTAGACATGTAGGTAAATGTAAAAATCCAATGTTACTAAAAAGGTTACTAGTATAACATTTGGAATGTAAAGTATGAACACTTAAAATTATAGTAATTTCCTATATAGTCTGTCTTCCTTGTACTGTTTCATATCATATGTAGTATCTTTACTACCTGTACACGTTGTGTATTCATCAGTGATCTGTCCATTAACTGTTGGAAACTAAAAATTTTATGAGCCATCATGGTAGCGGTTGTACATTTCTTCCCTTTCTTTTATTAGGAGGAAATTTTTCAAATGCAGTTTCTTATTTAACTTTTTAATGCTTCTTTCCTGTAGTTACAAGAATGTTTTACTAGAAACAGTAGTTAAAAGAAATATTAGTCATTACCTGCCCAAGCAAACTGATGTTTCATGTCTCTTTATATATTCAATTGGAAAAGTTAGTGCACATTTCAGTGCATAGTCTGACCCATACAGTTTCATATTGGAAGCTGGAAATTATATCAGGGTCACCACATGTTGACAAGCATCAAGAAATACTCATCCCCTCTTTCAAGTTGATTTGCTACCAAGATTCAGTAGCAGTCTGTGTTACAAATGTGGCCTGAAAGCAGAAGATACAAGAAAACAAAAGAACAGAAGCAGCTATAGTATTTTATTGAAAAATTTTAAAAGTTACTAAAGGCAAAACATTATATTTAGTATGGCTCTTTAATATAAATTGACTTCAATAAAGAGAACACAACTCATCCTTTAAATATTAATCTGTATTCTCTCTGTTTCTTTTTGTCTTTTAAAAAGACAATGGAAACAAAATGAATATTTTATATATCTTACTAATTATTACCACGAATTTTTGTCTTATAAAAATTTTATTGTGAAAAGCAAAATTAGAGCTGCTTAATAAATGGCATAATCACAGATATTCTTAGGCAACGTAAGTCATTTGTGACAGTTCGTACTTCAGCATTGTAGCTTTTTTAATCTGCAATTTCATTATATTTCAGCCAAAGTTTCTAAAAGTTTCTTCTTATTGACTAATAAACAACACACTCTGCATCGTTCGGAGTCAGTCCACTTAAACTGAACTTTAGGCATGAGGATAGATTGGACATTATGTAGAGTTAATGATATCAGGAATACTTATCATTCTCCAAATACATGGAAATTCTCGCTTACTTCTTCCCAAACTAGATATTGTAAGGGATTTTTTCATGTGATCAATGATGAGAATAAATCAAAATTATGTTGTGACCATTACTTCTTTACTTCCTCCTTCCAACAGCAGTGTAACAAGGTCATTATGTGTACTTTCACAAACAAAAAAAACTGGATTTGAGAACAGAATTAAGCAGCTAACCCTCAGTGCGAATGACTATGAACTACACATCTCTGCACTGTAACAAAATTCATTTTAGCATGCATACTGATTCTTCCATTCCACCCAAGTAGATTAGATGCAAAAAGTAATGATGCTGTAGAAACACTCTTAACGCTCTCCAGGATCAAAATTCCCCATTGATGTTTATGTTCTTCAGACTTGTAGAGATGTGTGTTTCTACATGCGTGCATTTTTCCATGAACAATGCCAACTACATCTTTTCTTATTACCAATTTTAGTGTTTGGAAGTTGTATACATATGTTATGATTTTCTGCAACATTTCTTAGAAATTGCTTTTGAAAAGTGTAATGACGATGAAAAATTATAACATCTATTCATTAAAATGTTTATCCACATTATTTTCTGTCACTCTGTAAAATAAAGTTAGATTTCTATATGTTCTTGTAACCTTCCAAAACAAGATTGCTATGGCCAGATGAAAGGGGAGTTAGACTAGAGTTCATTTGTAAACCCGTAGTGTTTTATCTCACCCTAAACTGTTCCACAGAAATGTGTGTATTGAGGTTTCAGTAAAGGAGCAGAGTGACAGCATTAGTATATCAGAATATCTATACATCTATATCATTTATATCTATATAATAAAACACCATAAAGGGACACACACACACACACACACACACACACACACACACACACACACATCTTATAATTTATTTTAGGAACTGAGTTTGTAGATTATTAACACTTCAATTTTTATTCAGTATTAGAAACTGATCCCAAAGCTTTGTTCATGCGAAGCAAGTGCTCCACCACGAAGCAACATCTTCAGTCTTCTCAGTTGTACTTTTTTAAGGTTAATTTTTTATTGAAAGATTTACATATTTAAGAATTTTAGGTATAAAGTGTTCATCTAGGGATTTAAGTTTTCATTATTAAAATTTTCTGACATATCACTAAATAGGTGAATGGTTTTAAACTGAAATGGATGTGGTAAAGCAAAGGCTTTAAATTAATGGTCACCTAGATGAAAGATGACCGTAGAAGATTAAACACTAACCACCAAATAATTAGAAGATTTTCTGATGATGGAGGAGATATAATTTGCTAATGTAAATTATCCACTGATCAAAAAGCTTTGCTTTTTTAAGTTTTATTTCATATATGGGCAAAAAGAGCAGTAAAAAAAAAAAAAAACACAAGCTATCTTGAACTATAACTTCTTTTTAGTCTTATGCCTTTCTAGAAGTAATGGCTAGACAGTGTGGCACATCACAACATCACTAGGAGAGTTGAACAGCACAGCTTATGGAAGACTGCATGCAAGGGATTCCCAGATGATAGAATGCACAAGCACACTGGATTCTTACTCTCAAAATAATTATAACACATTTGCATTTTGTTCACTTATCAAATTACCTAATAGAGAATCTAATTGGCTTAACATAACCCAGAAGTTTTTATTGTTAGCTCTTTTTGGGGACTGGATAGGAAATTGTAAAAGAAGATACACTGTGAGCCAAGAGATCACTCCAGATTGCCATGCACAAAGTATTTGATGAGTAAATCCATGGATAGCTCTATACAGACAACGTGTATGCATCTCCTGTGAAGTTCTGTAACATGTTAACAAGACTCAGTCGTGTAGACCCAGGATGTGGACAGAGGGGTAAGAATACAGTCTATGGGAGAACTGAGGAATTACTGAGCTCCAGCTCTCACTTGTCCATCTGGAAGTCAAAGATAATACTAGTGCTTTGTAGTTCACAGGTTTTGGGTGATTTCATGAAATGGGTGTAGAACCCTTTCAACATTCCAAAATGAAGGTATTATTTTCTCAAAACTGCTGAATCTACTACTGAGGAAAAAAGGAGAGTTCAGGATTAGCATTCCTACTCAATGCTTCATTTTCGAAATAGGTAAGCAGTGTACTAAAATTAGAAGAAATGTCAGAAGACTGGAGGCAACATCTCTGGCTCTCCAAAACTAGAGGTAGGAAACACAGGATTTTTCTTCTCTGTCCTTGTATCTCCCTCATAAGTTTTGGTGAAATTAGTAATCATTTTGCGTGCAGAAATGCATTTATAAAAATAGTATGTTACACATGACAGCAGCATTTAGGTCAGTATTATGTCTAACAAAATATAATTAGATAGTATAAGGAAAGCACAGATGGTTTTTACATAATTCTGACAGTGCATATTTGAGCCTTTTGAATTTGAGTCTTGAAAATTGCTTCCCCAAACAGTTTGTACAAACGTGCACCAACATTTCCTGTGCAATAGTTTCCTGCAATTTGCTGTCTTCTCTTTTCCTTCACACATAACTAGGCTAAGAGAATTCTTTCGACTTCCCTTGGATCAGTTACCCTAGAAGGAAAGACAGTCCTGGATAACTAACAGGGTATCAGGAGTGTACCAAAAGGGCCATTTTGTCAATCAAGGAGTTAATGTCTCACCTGGAAAAAAATCTAAATTTCTGGGTGCTATCAAGTATGTGAGAAAAAAAATATTATTTTCCAACTGCCAATAATCCTGTCTGTCTCTGTCATTTTTACTTCCTTGTTTTTGTTAGGGTCTGAGCAGTGGGCATCATTCTGTAAATTCTGCACTATAGGCTGAAAAGCTAAAGCATAATGTACTGGAAAGAGCCTTCGCTTTGATTTATGTTAGGACCCGGAAACACATGTAATACCTTCATCCTCATCTGTCCTGTACAAACTCCTCTCAGTAGTTTATATATCAAAAAATGTTTGAGAAAAGAAACCCTAGAACAATGTACAGCCATGATCTGCCAGTGGGCCACGCCTCAGGAAAGCGAGCCCTTGAGGTAGGCTGGGGTGGAGGGTGCCTGTGTGTGCCCGAGGACACTCCAAGGGCCTGTGCAGTACAGGACAATCGTTGCAATATCTGAGTCAATCAGGTCATTCAGCCAGGAAGACAGAGAGGATTGAGTTCTTTTAATCCACTGTCTTTTAATCCATCCTCTCCCTCTGTGTCATTTTCCCATGTGGTTCGAGGGAACTGGAAGGTTGATTCTGGAAATATCTCTCTCAACTCCCAAGATTTGTCCTTTTTAATTAAGACATAATTATCGATGATCGCTGAGTGACTATGAATTGAAAGAATATAAGTGCTCTAGAATATCCAAAAAAATCAAGATATGTACTAAGTTTCAAAGCCTCTTTAAGAGGAAATCAATCAAGAGTGTGAATAAATGCACAGAAGTGACATTCTCTGCTCCTTCCACTCCTGGAAGAGAGAGGTAATGTCCTCCTACCCAGTGTACCCCAAGGATATTATTATTCTGAAGTCTGACCTTACCACTATTTAAAAGGTGTCCTATTTCAAAACTCAGTTTGCCTAGTCTGTTAATATTCTCAGTAATTGTACTACATATAGGTGCATTTGTCATGTTTATGAAACACAAACCTGCATATTGTGTGAAATTAAGATGCCTATTTCTCAAAGATAGAAATCTAATCTTACACACCTTGGGTCATGGAGAAGTAACAACCGATTTCTTTTATGTGTTTGTTTTTGTAAGAAATGGAATTGTTAAAGCTGTTTTTTCTGTATAGTATCTTTAAGGTCAGTTCATTAGTTAATTTCTTTTCCTCAAGGATTGCCTAAGATGTGACTGGGCTGAGAAGATAAGAATTAATGTAGCCTTAGAAATGAAAAAGATTTACTTTCATACCTGGGTATTTGGAAATAATTTAGACTAATGAGAAGGTTTCTTTGAATTGTTAGAAAACAGCAAGAAGATAAAAAAGAAATTGAAGAAGTTGGAGGTAAGTGCTTACCCTTTATAATGGGAGATGAGAACAGCCGGAGGGTGAGTGGAGTGTGGATTCAGGAAGATGGATGTTTTCCGTTGTCATTTTATAGTATCACCGCACCAGCTGTGCTTTTCTTTATGTTTCTATTGAGCATTCAAACTGTGCCTATGCGAACTTGGTTATTTTTGCTTATGTCACCTTCTACTAATGCTCCTTCAAACCTGATCACAAGGTTAAAGCATTGTGACGAAAATATTCCCAACAGTGCCTTTAATAGAAATTCACAGTATGCACTTTAATTTCGCCAAGGAGATGTAAAACTATGATCAGTCCTTATGAATCTTGTTTTGTGGCTGTTGCTGTTGTTACTGTCTGCCTGATCGCTGCCCCTTCTTTTCTGATAAATTGAAAACTTCTTATGTAAAATATTATTTGGTATTCATTAGTCTGCTAAAAGTGAGCACTTTAAATTTGTCACTTCCATTAAAATTTCCAGAGCCCTTTTACATGTCTTGTCACCACATGTAGAAGAGTAAATCTTGAGGAACACGACTACCACTTACATCCTTTGCATTTTATGTGCATTAGGTGAAGTTTGACATAACAATAAGAGGATACTGCGCATAGCATGAAAGATAAATTCATGATCTGGATTCTGTAAATTAGTAAGGGAACAGAAGGATAACTCCTGACAATGTCATCACATAGCTGAGCATAAGACAGAGTCAGATGGAAGAAACACATGTACAGATTCAGAAATAGAAAGATTCTAACTATGTCTTCTCATTTTTTGATCCCATATATTTCCTCTATAAGATGAAAAGTTAATTACCTAAGATTAGCAAGAAATATTCTGCCTCATTTTTTTCTTTTTACCAGTCTGCAAAAGAAAAAACCTCAAAGATGCTATTAAAACATTGGAGTTACAGTTTAAATAATCTAAAGTCTGTAATATAAAGAATATTCAACTCCTCTTTAATGTTCAAATAAAGGGAGGAAATAAAATTGTAAATCCACATGCCATCTTACGTATAAGAACATGACATTTCTGTGTTTAAAACCAAACAAAATACTACTTTGGTATACAACCCAAACAGCACCACATACTGATTAAAGAGACATGCCAAGAATCAAAATTCCACAGCTCCAAGTTGCCCTGACAGAAAACCAGAAATGGTTTAAATCTCATCTACTTTTCTTAGATTGCAACAAAGAATTAAGTTCACCATTTAGAGCTTGAAGGCATCAAACCTTGATGCTTGGCTTGCAGCCTTCTAGGATTGACACTTTGCTAACCAGTGTGTGGCAGCGGCATTGACCTCTGTTCTCTGCAGGCAGACAGGGGCCTCTCATACTCAGGAATACACCACTTCACTCAGTTCAAATGGAAAGCAGCACATTGCCATTGTTCTTGAGGATACAAGTGTTAACTTTTGCTAAAGAGTGTGTGTGTGGGAGGTGGACAAAGTTGCATTTATACTTATTTCTTAAAAACTAGAGTCAAAGCTACATCTGCATATAAACTTTCTACTCAATATCAGTTCACTGGAGGCACAACATACTAGATGTAAAAGTCTCATGGGATGCCGACTTTTCTATTTGTTCTCTTTCTATTGCAATTTCTATAAAAAGTGAGCACTTCAAAATATATTTATGGGTTTAATGAAATATTTAAAGAATGTACATGTGATTAGTCTTTGTTATTAATGCATTTTTAAGTGATATGCTCTAACTGATATAAAACATTCCCTTTAATTAATGGCATAAGCAAGGATGTGTTTGACATCTTCCAGTAGAAGAGAGGAGTACTGTTCCATCAGAAAGCTTCACAGGCAGTCTCACCAAGGGGCAGGTGAGGAGTGGCTGCTGTCTGCCTCCATGTGAGAGGCTCCATGGAAAGACTCAAAGCGCCTGGGGGTTGGGGGGAAAGAGAGAACAAGGTAGTGCACAATGGCCTTTTGACTTTTCCATTAATTCTAAATATTTCTCATACATTCAGGTAACATTTTATTTAAAGCCACATTTCTGCTGCTAATATTGTCTGTGAATATCAGAAACATATTAACTGATTCTGCAATTTGCTAGAATAGGTTAAAAGAATGAATGATACAATGTGGCTTCCAAATGGAAACACCACCGTGCACCTAGAATGTTAGAAACATCTTAGTATCAGGGGCATCTCCAAAGGAAAGAGAATACGGAGCCTGGCCAGGCCATGGTGATAGCTGAAAGAATTGTACTCCCACCACTCCTGAGGAACCTGGAAATGGTCAGATCTATTCCATGTGTCACTGTGTTTCAGCTCAGGCACTCATAACACATTAACAGTGCAATCTGTCACCAAGATTAGGCAGAGACTTTGCCACAGAGATAAGCTGTTTGAAACAAACACTGTGATCTATGACATCAACATATGAAGTTTAAGGGCCAGAGAGCAAATGTAGAGAAGAATGGATAGGTCAAAATTACAAGACTGAAGAACAGAATAAAATTAACTGCAAGTTGTAGTTCAAATTCTCTTTGGCCTTCTGCTCTCTGTAGCATTGAAGTGGCCTCCTAGATGGAAGTTTTTAATACCCATAGGAGACTCATCTTCTTGACATAGAAAGTAATCAAACTGTATGAGAGGAAAGGCAGGAATCTATCTCTGCACAAACTAGGATGCCATTCATAGTACTCTCACCTATGGCATGTTTTGAGGACTTAAACACTTATGAGAAGGGATGAGACCCTAGGGAATGAGACCTGGGTGCTGAGAACGGGAAAAGAAGGACTTGGCATTAAATATAGCTTGGGCTGCAGGATTTAGAACATTTTTAATTACACAATTTATAAAGCATCATGTTATCATTATGAACTGCTGAACACTGAAGAAGTGCATATAGTGATTCTGATTCTAAAAGTAGACTCTAGTGTTATGATATAATCATGAATGTTCTGTACTTCATGGTGGCCTGTCACCATGGGAATGATGGGCATCTGTCACCTATTTGTGCCTCTTGGACCCCAGTACCCATAGTTGCTGATGATCATGGGGGCAGAGGTTGCTGTAGTCAGCTTTTTGGTGAATTCAGTGGGGGTGGCGAGTTGTGTGGTAAGATCACCCATTTCTCATTCTGTCGGTTTTCCCTGCCTTCCCTCCTTCCCCACCCTTCTGCCCAGGCAGACTTCTCTGTTTGTCTCCTGTAAATTTTTCCTGGCCACTTTTCTGACCCCATCTGCTTTCTGTCCTCCAAGAATTTTTCAAACAATGTTGGCTTACTCGCTGGGAGCTCATAGCTCTTAATTTTGGCACCATTTTTTGATGTATTTCTTAAAGAAAAATGCTCTGTGTCTTTTCAAAGGAATTAAGACAGGAGGACAGATGATATACATGCTAGGCCTGCAGCACGATCCAGTCTCCTTTCTTTATTTCATTCAGTCTCAGTCACCCATCTGTACTAATAAACTCAAGGACAGTGGGAGGTCATGGAGTTCAGACATTCAAAAAATAATCCCACCACATTTGAGCCCAGTTTTGCCTTCTGTACTGAAATGACACACAAGAATTTAAATATATGAGGTTTGTGGTTTTCTTATGGTTTCTAGAGGCTACTGACTATGCATATATGGTTTATTAATAGATCAAAATATTTTTTAGTTCATATGTTACACAAGGATGCATATTTTAAGGAAAAAGCAAAGCTCAGTGAGCTCCACCTTGCACTCTCCGTGGATGAAGATGTTGTCAGACAGTGTGTGACACTGATATTAATGTTAACAGCACTGTCCCAGGGCTATTGGTCTACCCTTTCCTAAGAGATTGCCTACATTTTTCAAGTTATCCCAGGAACTAGAAAAGAGGGTTGAAAAAGCTTAAAATAAGACAAATCAATCAAAATTGTGTGTGAAAATGACTCATCCCTCAGTTTGTCTGAGGTGTTTAAAACTACAGCCAAGAATATGTGAAGGTTTTGCTGAAATCACTAAGTCAAAGGGAATCTTTGTGGTCAAAGAGATATCAAGGAGACTTTGGCAAGCTGGTAAAAATAACCAGCCACTAAGAAGGTGAAAAAAGGTTTAAATTATGTATCTGAATTAGTATACCTAATTTTGAAAGATAGATGCATATTTTAATATTCAGGGATGGTAAATGCATTAAAAATAAGTACAGTTTAAGACTTTTCTCTAGTAATTTTTATTTAGTCACATGATTTAATAACTCTAATAAAGTTATTCCCGACATTCATTTACCATTATGTTGAAGCAGGCCTGTCCATTAAAAAAAATTCTTAAGTAATTTACATCACACAAAGTACTTTAGAAATAATTCCTAAATTTAACAAGGACAGACTATTGGATCTCTAAACAGATTGGAATAGTTTCCATAATTATAGGGGTGTTTCATTAAAGTGCTATTCATATTTATTTTGTCTTCAATTATTTTATGTCAGAACTTTACATTATAAAATATTTTCCCCATTGAGGGGATGCTGTCATTATTTGTCTAACCCACAATACCATTGATAGAATAAATATTGTTCCTGTAGATCCCTAGTAAGGAGGACCACAGTGTTTTGCACTTGTGTCCCTTTGAGGTACGAGTTTTTCTGATGGCTAAGATTATTTAAAAGTGAAAAATCCATTTCTTAAAGGGTGCTCACAAAACAGAGACATGAAAAAAATAAAAATATTTCCTTTTTGGTATTTAACATAGAAGCATTTATGGAGTCAAATATAAAGGGAAAAATAGTAGGCCTGCCCTTGAATTGCACTATATTACACTTGAAGATCACTTTTGTTTCAAATAATTGGGTTGGATAAGTGTTCTTTCCCCCATAATCTCTGCAGTTTCCTTCAGTTCTGAGTTTCAGAAGAGTGAATTCAGTTCTCCCCTGAGCACACGTAAGATGGAGACACGACCAGGAGTGGGACAAAGAATGTGTGGGTGCCGGCAGGTAGTTCCCTAAGTAAACAACGAGAACACCTTTGAAAGGCAAGTGTAGAATCCTCCTTAATATGATTCACAAGGAGGGTTCAACTTCAGCTGGTAGGATAAAGGACGAAAGGAAATACACTTTTGCACCAAAGTTAAAAGTATACATTTTTCAACCAGCTCTCTAAATTCAGATTTTTAACTTCATAATGCACTAGCTGTGAGAACAAATTATTTAGTCTCTTTTAGCCTCGTTTCCCTCATCTGTGAAATGGAGTAGAAATGTTATTTCATAGAGTTTTAAGAGAAAGTGAGTTTAATAATTATATGAACTACTTTGCTGTGCGTTCAAACGTGTCCACAAAATCTGTGGCAAGCCCTACAAAACATGAATTTTAAGTGTCTTTCACTTGGATGTGGGGTAGATTTAGCAGTTTACTCTTAATCCGGTAAGGCAGAGGAGATGAGTGTAACTTCAGTGATAAGCTAACCCAGGTGAGTAACTTCCTGTCGTGTCAGTGCTTTGGATCAGGCGCTCTAGAGAAAGCCTGGAACTTCACATAAAGGAATCAAGCAGCTTTCTGTGGAGGCCCACGTGGAAGAAGCCAGTGAGGCATTCTGCCAACAGTAAGGGAGAAACAGGACTCCTCACAGGAGCCATGTGGGCAAATGCTTTGGTAACAGATTCTCTATCCTCAGTCCGTTCTTCCCACGACAGCACGCCTGCTTTGACTCTCTACCACCACAGGAGGTACTTCTGAATCAAAACCCGACAGCGATGCAACCCACAGAAATTTTGAGAGAATAAACTTGAACTGTTTAATTTTGGGGGAAATTTGTTCTTCAATAATAAACAGTGAGTAATTTTTAACCAACGCCTAGTTCATTATAAATACTAAAGCACTATTAACCACATTAGTTTTTATTATAAATCAGAGACCAACTGTTTGTGAAGGGGATGATAAACACTTTGAAATCTCCCATTACTTATCTTGAAAATATTTCTCGTGGAAGAACCCTCTGTTTTATTTTGTGCATTTGTTTCCATTACTACATCAGGTTATGGTAAGAGCAGCACTGCCCCGCTGGAATTGTTACGGGCTTTTGAATCCGATTTTTTCAGGAGGAGATGACAGTAGCAATGGGTAGAAAAACACGCAATGAGAAAAGTAAGGAAGGGGAGCGGGCGAGGGATTTGGAAGGAAAGGAAGTTTGATAGTAAGTAGATAGTAAGAGAGACGCTGGATTCTCTCGCATTTGTCACTTACAGATGGGAAAGAAAGAATGGAATGGAGGAGCACTGGCGTTCGCACCTGCATCACCGCACATAAAACACGTTTCCTGACTTTCTGGGTCTCTTCCCACTGGGTTTGGCATTTTTATTATGATCTTCAATATGGAAATTAATGAAGACCAATCAACCAACCAAACGAGAGAGAAAAAAAAAAAGGGCTATTTATCCAGAGTCTGTTAGAGCCAAGGAGATCACATCTTCAGTGGTATTTTGCAAATACTCAAACTCAAGTAAAGGAATGGGAATACTCAGTAATGGGCTGAGGGAATTCTCAAGTGTACATGACTGGTAAGTGCTGTGGGACCTCTACAGTCAGATTAAGTAAAAAGGGAGCATGTTATGTTGGTTGTTCCTAAATTAAAACTTCAGATATGTGCTAGAGAAACTGTCAGCTATTCATCAAGTCCTAGATATTTTAAGTCCAGCTTTACAGAAGGTATTTTTAAATTTCATATATTGTGAGTAGAGACAGTGATCTGGCTCTGTCATGCTGGCTTCTTGGATTCTTTATCACAGGGAAAGCCTGATTTCCTGAGCAAATTGCTGCAGGTTACCGGGCAAACACTATGTTTATATAGTACTCGATCATGGCTTGCCTATTCAATCTCTTATTTACACTTCTGTACTGTGGTTTGGGTCTAAAATTCCCTTCTCCGAAGTCTCGCTGTGTTTACAGCTTGGTCTGCAGCACAGCAGTGTTCAGAACTGGAGCAATTGGAAGTGATGGGATTACAAAGGTCCTCACCTAATTAACGGATTATGCAATGGATAGATGAATGTGCTCTTAGGAGAAGCATCTTTCTGAAGGGACTGAGTCATGGAGCACGGTCTTGGAGACTCTGTCTTGTCCTCGGTCACCTCCTCTCTGCCTCTCTGTCTCTGAGTCTGTTCCTCTGTCTCCGCTTCCTGGCTGTCACTGTGGCACAGCTTTCTTTCCTCCTTCCTTCCCCTGTGATGTTCTGCTTTGCTCCAGGCCCATCCTTCCTTATTGTATGGAAAAATGTAAAACAAAATTTCATCACAAAATTTCACACAGTCTTGCGTATGTGTTTTGAAACTGCTCAACCTATGGGTGTCCTGTTTCATTTTCGAAGGGCTCTGGCTTCCTGCTGCTTCCTACTCTAGCTTCACCACTCACGGGCTTCCCAAAGCTGGGTTTGTGACCTTTTGCACGTTGTGAACCCCATGCTCTAGGTATTCTACTTCTTTAAAGTATTTTGTACATTGCTGCTCAAGGTACTGTAAAGAAGAAAACATATCTCAAATATCTTATTAAGTATTCTGTGACTCGCATTTAGAGTGAACGAAATACAAATTAGAGCAAATTTTCCATAGTCAAGTTCCACCAGACTTTCCAAATTTGTCTTTTGGACTCTTTTGCAACTGTGCAATTCCTTCTTCACTCAGAATAGGGTAAGTAAGCATGCTCTTTACTGTTGCGTGGTATGTTTCTTGTGCAGATCCTTTTCTGGAGAGTGAACTCTCCTAACTTAGCTAGCAACGTTTGTTCATCTGGGATTTCAACTATTGTTTAAAATTTTAGTTTTTTTCTGGAGTTCCTGATTAGAGTTAAACTTGTCTATTTCTGCTCTGTTGCTTCAAGCTGTTAGCAAAATCAGCCTTGTATTTAACTTCCTGGCAAACAATCTTTCTCTCCAGTTGTAGTTCAAAATAGGAACTTTCCTACATTGTTGCTTGTGGAAATCAGTATGGAAATTTATCAAGGAACTAAAATTAGAAATTGCATATGACCCAGCTAAATCTCCTTCTAGGTATCTTTCCCCAAAAGCTATAGACATCATACTATTGCAACATATATTCCAAAATCTGTGGCAACAAAGTTCACAATAGCTAAGTCCTGGAAGCAGCCCATATCCCCATCAACAGATTAATACACAACAGAAATGTAGTATCTATTGTGGTATTATTTAAAATGGAATGCTGGTTGGTATAAAGAATGATAAATATGAGACATTTGTGGTAAACTAGATGCACCTGAAATATATAACGTTGAGGGAAGTCCTTCAGAGATACGGGTTTAAATATCAAATGCATCTCTCATTTGAGTAAGACAATGCCCAGGCAAAGAGAGAAATAAAGGATGGCTAGAAGGGAACAAGGTGATAGGGCTCCTCCAAATGGGAGCAGGTCCAGGCGATCACGGGCAGGGGAGAAGAGGGGCAGGAAAAAGAGAAGGAAGAAGAGTTCTCGTATTCTGTATACACATGGCAAATATCTACAATGCATGTAAACATTACATCATAGCATGGGCTAAAATAAGAATGAAACTGGGGAAAGGGTATTTAGAGGCATAGGGAGGGAAGTTTGTGGGAAGGGTATTAAAAAAAGAAACAACCTGTACATTTACATGCACCTACTTCCCAAGATGAATGTAAACTTGATGCACTGCAAACACATACTAATGAAAAAGTAAAACCTAGTGACTCCTGTGCATAGACTTTTGCATTAAATAACTACCATTGTACTTCACCATAAAAGATGGTCTTCATTAACACTGAATTTTAATTGATGCAGTCCTAGATGTTGCAAAAAATCTTCATTTATTAAAAGGTTGTGTTGGTACCTGTTACGTGTACATGAAGATTACATTCATATTAGAGGGTAGGTACATCTACATAACGAACCGTGATTCTGTTTTTTATACTTCCCTTCCCCATTCAACTCACTCCCTCCATCACTAATGCTCTTTCTCAGTTTTCATTATTGTTGTTATCATTATTGTTATTAGTTCATGTACATGGCATTTTATGTTTACACTCATTGTGCCATGTGATAGCACTACCTGACACACCTTGGAGTGCTCTTTTATCAAGGTAGACCAATCTGATCGCTAAGATAAAAAGTAGGCTCTGAAACGCAGTAGTGAAGATGGTTGCAATTTTCTCATGAAATAGCACATTTATTGCTTCTCCCTCCCTTTTGTCACATTGATTTTTATAACACCCTTTTCAAACTTATCTCAATATAATTATGTATTTGTATGTTTGTATCACCCAGTAGACTGTGAGCTACATAATAATAAGTATTGTTTTATTCAGTCCTGTATTAAAAATCTTACACAGTAGTTGACCCATTGTTTATAGTGGAAAATGCTTATTAAATGATGAGTGAGTAAATGTGCAAACAAAGGACTCAAATCTGGAATTTGAACTGCTGATATCTCTCACAGGGAAGTCAGAAATTTTGTGCTGCTGTTTAAATTTATTTCTTGAAACTGTGCAATTGTTTTACTCCTATTAATTTCTTTGATATTGAACAAATGGAAGAAATACCAAAATAATGACACACATGTTATCATTTCCACTTACTATTGAGAGAGTTCTAAATCTTTGTTACATAAATTACTTTGATCCTTATTTTTCTGGAAGGCTTGAGAGAATTCCCTTTTTCTAGTGAGCACATTTCTCAGTTCCCATGTGACTTTCGAACTGTCCCTCATCTGTGGGCATGTCTCTTGCTGATTAAGAGTGCTGTTCTCCGGAACGTAGGCAAATCTGGTGAAGGTGTCTTTTGCTCTCTTTAGCTTATACTTGAAACCATAGAATGCTTGTTGAGAAGACTAATTTCAGGGAAAAGTATATTGATGAACTAAGAACTTTCTCAGATGAAGTCAAGTAAACAAACCTCTTCTTTTGGAGGAATAAAACATGTTCAGAGCTCATTATGCTGGATATTGATAGAGCGCATAAAGGAAAAGTCCTCTAAATTATCTGAACTGTACAGTAACACAATGACCCATTGAATGTTTATTCTGAAACACACACACACACACACACACACACACACACACACAATCTTCCACATAAATGTCAAACTTGTGATTCTAACAATTTGAGTTTAGATTAGACAATTTCTAATGTTCCCCTAAGCAAGGCCTACAGGACACCTACATTCATTCAGAACATCATTTATTTCTTAAATAAATAGTGCAAGCTTTTTCTGAAGTAACAAATAAGATGCTAGGCAAATACTAGGGTTAAGACAGCCCCCAAAGTGGAGTCACTCCTTTAGTTTGTATTTTCATTTTGCAACATAACATTTAATATTTTAACAGCTCATCTGATGTTTCTAATTCATATAACTTCCTTATGAAATGACAATGATTATAGTCATAGGAACCTTTTAAGGTGAAACCAGTAAGTGACAGTAAAAGAAACCGGACTTGTAGGTGTGACAGACAAAAGCAGGGGTGAAGGGGGCAAAGGCGGGCGGAAATGTTTCTTTACAAGTATTAGAAGCCCAGACTGGCTTATTCAGGCGAACAAAAACCACACTGAGAAGAAAGGGCAACAAAATGAGTCAGTCAATTCCATTACTTATTTAATAAACGCTTCTTGATTTACTTTTTTGTTCTATGCACTACAGTAAGTTGTGGGTGTACAAAGACTAGAGCTAAATGTCTGAAATTTAGAAGACACAAGTTGCCTAAGCTAGGTCTTAAGACTCCACTTCTTACCTCATGTAGTTTTATGTTTTTACTGTGTTCAATAGTTTTGGAAAATATCAGTTTCATTGGGGTCATTTTCATGCGTGCAGATAATAATGTATTTTCATCACGTACAACCGTAGATTACAGTCATCTTCCTCCTTATCCCTTTTTTCCTTAGCTCTCTTGTGTAATAGTCTCCCTTCTACTTCCATATCACATTTACTTTTTGGTTTGGGTTTTATTTTTTAAAATTCCATATATGAGGGGAAACACAAGATATTTGCTTTTATGAGTATAGCATATTGTAATTAATATGATGATCTCTAGCTCCGTTTATTTCCATGAAAATAACATGTTCTCATTCTTCTTTATGGTTGACCTCTCTATCTACCTAGACAGATGATATAGACAGACAGACGATAGGTAGGTGACAGATAGATATGCAGACAGATAACACACAGACAGATGGTCACATTATCAGTCCCGTACACTTAGGCTGGTTCCACACCTTAACTATGAATAGGGCCGCAGCATACATATCTCCATAGCATGCTGACTTTCATTCCTTTCAGTATACAACAAAGAGTGGCATAGCTGGATCACTATTTTTAGCTTTATGAGGACCTCCCATATGGCTTTCCACAGTGGTGGTACTAATTTTGATTCCCACCACATCCTTGTCAGCATTGATTGTGTCTTGTAATCCTAATACTAGGCATTCTGACTGGGGTGATAGGAAATTTCAAAGGAGCTTTTGTTTGAATTGTCTCAATTTTTTAAAAAAAATTTCATATATTTATTGGTACTTCCCTTCAGAGTTAGCCACTGAATTTATCTGTCCATTTGTATTCTTTATATATTCCAGATATTACACTCCTGTCAAAAGAATAACTGGTAATGATTTTCCTCCACTTTAAGCCTCTCACTTTTTCTCTGTTAATCATTTAAAAAAAGACTTATTTTTAATTTGATGTTGGGTTCAGTGTGAGATTTTGCAGAGAACAAAAATATTTTTTATACCAGCCACTAGTATGAGTATGAGCAGAATGGTGGATCATCTTTGCAGTAGGACAGACTTACTGATTAGACATACAACTCACGTCAAAAGCACAGTTGTAAATGGAGTTTTAAATATAAAATTATACCTATTTATAAAATTATATTTAATGTTAAATTTATTTTAGATATTTTTACTCAAAATATCAAAAAAGATTCTAATTTTTCACTTATATATTATATGTCATTTCAATATTCAAGCTCAGGAATATCAAAATTGGAAATAAATGTTTGAAACATACTTAAGTAAATAATTATTTTGTTTGGCTGAAAAATGGAAAATAAATTTTAATAGCATCATTCATTATATGCAATCACTGAAATGTAAAATGGACAACATATTTTTAGAAAGAAGAGTCAGGATTAAAACAATTTCATATGTAAAGACAACCATATCCTGATGCATTATGCACAGTAGCTACATAAACTTTGATTCTGTATGATGTATTATGTATAGTAGCTACATAAACATAAACTTTGATTCTGTATGTGATGAATGGAGAGGAAATACTGTGTACTTCTGTTGACTTAGACATTGCCCACTTAAAATTTAAAGAAGACTTAGAATTTTAAGGGTACAGCAAAATATTTTCATGATTAAATAACAGAAAGAAAAGACCATAACTACAACAAAAGTTTCATGATTCTGACTTTGAGCTCAAGTAAGTCTAAGTATTTCATGTTAAAGTTTACTAAGAATCCCAGAGATAGTCAAGACTGGGGACCATTACTTCTAGTGGTGTTAAAACTGTATCACTGGGGATGAGTAATTTTGGAAACTGTGAAGAACTGACCAGCCACCCATGAAGCAATGCAAATATTGGGAAAGATACAATGTAAATGTTGAAAGGTGGAACAATGAGCTTACCTGTCCTCCTACCTAATGCTTTGTTGCTTTTTTCTCTTCCTACCAGGTGCAATTTGCTCTGGGACCATGGATATTGCACTTGCCAGTGTTTAGTCATCCTCCATCCAACCCATCTAAAGCATAAAACACAGAAGAGCAAGGGATGAGGATAACTGGACAGGAGACTGGGAAAGAACACAGCATGATGTAGCAGTAGTTGAGACAGGGTGATTCAAAACCTTTGTCCTCAATTGTTGAGCAATTTCTAGACTTTGTCCTTTGCACATGCTATAGCAAGGGTAGAATTTTAATGCAGTCAAGCTAACAACATTGTAATTATGCTCTTTCCTGTGCAATTTCATGGAACTAAGGATTTAGCTCTTTAAAAAAGGGGACAGTTACATTGAATTGACATTACAGTTTCTTGGTAGAGTTGATTCATGAGATAAGTGTCTTTGTGTTAGAATATAATTGAATAGCTTAGCAAACAGGAAATAAAGGCAATTATTTTTGTACAAGAGCTTTCAAGTGTCCTTTTCTCTAGACATTAGAAAGGCATCCGTGCTCACTTCCTAAGTGGAGGCAACGTGTCTTTCATCTGAGTGTCTTGATCTGTGCCTGGTACAAATACCAGGGTTGAATTTATATCCACCTACTTTGCCCAATGAGTCTCTTTAAAAGGCTAAGTAAATGTTATTTTTAGAAAAAATAGCCTCCTATGAAATACTTGGATCCAAAATAGATTCTGTGCGACACCCAAAACAACAAAATAGAATTCCTGTAACTGTTAAGAGCTAAAACACTTGTAAATGGCTTTAGTGGGTATGATACTTTTTTGTTGATTTAAGGTCACTTTAAATCATCTTTGTGGATTATTTTTCAAAAAAAGACAAAGCAGCATACAACAGCATCCTCTCCTAATTCCAAATATGGACAAGTCCTTAAGTGATTCATTTTTCTCTAACTTGAATCCCAGGAATGATTTTCTTAAATGCAGTGGTATGTGTGTTAGAGAATTGACATACAGTGGATATCTTCTATTTTATGAAAATAAAACTTACCTCCAATTGTATCTGTTTCTAATGAAGGCAGCAAGGTGACGCTCTGAGCTTTCAGACCAAAAGTCACCCTCATTTCTGACTTCTGGATAGACACAGATTTCCTTTAGAAGACTGTGTTATCTGTCTCATTTTGTATTCTAAGGATCACCAAAAGTACTTTTAATACAAATCTCATATTGCAAAATATTTTTGTGGTGCTAGAAATGATATTTGAAGAAAATAAGGGTTAAAAATATTTGTCTAATACTAGTAGCTATTATTTAATAACTTGCTAGATTCCCATCCCTTCTTCATATTCAGAATACTGCATGGTTAGTTGTCAGACCTGCAACTTGGACAAAAAGTATGTGTATACATGTCTTTGTATATGTCTTATATTCTCATCCTTGCAGGTTATTAACTATGTTACTTTGATGAAGTTATTAAAACTTGCAAGTTTTATGTTCTTTTGGAAAGTGCTGCGTAGAAATTGGCTACTTTTTATGAACAAAGAATTATATACATATTATCCCTAATCTTCACAATTATTTTGCAAGCTAATTATTTTTCCTGTTTTAAAGATAATTGGCCAGAGAAAATTCTCTCCTAGGTAGTTTCTCAGAGAGTTGAGAAACTTGGTCAGGATTATGTATAAAATGATAGAGTTGGAAATTGAACCGGGCATTTTTTGCCACCGTACACAGCCCATATCAGAGGAGTGCTCAAATGCGACACAGGCGGGGGTGTGTAGACAATATTCATAGTTTAATTCTTTACCCTATGAAAGTAGAGGTTTGACAAGACTTGAAATATATGGGTCTATTAATTCTAATTTTGTTTTAAATACCTTATTCGATGTGTAGAATAAAATCCAGTTTATGGGGACATATGCGTTTATCAGAAGAGGTCAGCATGGTGTGAGGAAGTATTATTTTGGCGGAATTGGATAAGAAATAACAGATAATTATGAGATATATTTATACGGAAAAATCTGCAGAGAACGGAAATGATGTTTGGACAGGCGTAGGACGAGGCCGTTTGTCTAAAGTAACTGGAATTGTGGCAGCTGCATATGCAGTATTGTTCCCACGCCTACTTCACCACCTAACAGGAAAAAGTTCATTCCCATCATGTGTCTGGGATCTATTGCTCCTAACTCTACTTTGGGGATGAATTAACAACTACCTATGGATCACCATATCTAATGTTGAATTACCGGTGCTTTTCATTTTTAAAATGAAGAATGGTATTTCTGATGGAATTAAAATGAAAGGAGGTTATTTTAGTTTACATTTAAATTTTGCACATTGCTATCTCTGTGGCTAAATCTATAGTTGTGAGAGTTGCATAGGTATTATAGGTGATCTCCGCAAAGTACCAGTTAGTTTTACTTTGGCTGATATATGTGGAGTTTGGTTCAGTTTTATTTTTGGCCTACCATGTAGCAAATACCATAATTACACATTCATATTTTATAGAAGGCTTCTTATAATATCACTCAAATGTGCAGTAAATTTAGATTCCGCCTACTTCACATGGACTTAAATATGTCACTTCATTTTCCATCTGTACCCTTGTCAAGTATATATGAAATATACAAAGAGTACATGATTTTCCCATACATGTTTTCAGCCCACAAAATAGAATCATATATTTTTAAATATACTGCTTTCTAACAAGTTTCAGAATATGCACATAACTGAATGTGAAGATCTGAGT
The DNA here is from genome assembly GCA_004027595.1 of Dinomys branickii. NCBI lineage: Eukaryota > Metazoa > Chordata > Mammalia > Rodentia > Dinomyidae > Dinomys > Dinomys branickii. The sequence goes on along the minus strand of PVLD010005496.1, from coordinate 7,898 downwards.
AATAGTATATATTATAGCATAACATGCTTAATGTAACACTATAAACAAATTGTGCTTCTCAACCGTGTCTATTTTACACACAGACACAACACAGGCAAGAAAACGTTTGAATTTGAACTACGCGTGCAGTGTGGCAAAGAGGGTCAAACTGTCAAGATTTCAGTTAGTCATATGACTTAACTAAAGTCTGGTGGAAAACAAAAGAATGTTGGAAACAATTAGTTGGCCTGTTACAGTGTGTATCAGATAACATGCTACATTTGTCTTGTTCTGCTGACTTGAACTTATCAAGACTTGAGTGTACCGTTTTTTTTTTTTTTCCTGAAGCTCTGTTACACAACAGATGGGATGTCTAACATCCTTTTCTATTTAAAACATTCAAGTTCTAATCAACAGGAGGGTTTTAGAATGTTAAAGCAGCCAGCCATAAGAAATGTGTCATGCAGCTTCCTGTCATTCTAATTAATTAGACAGCATTATTTGCTGTCCCCAATGAACCTAAATGAGCTCAATGGTAGGATAATAGCATCATTCTAATCAAAGGTTTGCTTTTGTCTCATTTTTTTTTCTTGGATTGGCACAAAACTAAAATATTTTAATATTCTCCAAAATTCATGAGAACAATGACTTATATATGAGACAGATATACATATGTATAGATTTTCTCAGTTTTATACTATAAATATTTTAACATTTTAGACTCTTTTACTTGAAAAATATTTTTTCTTCAGTTCATTATGTCTTTCATTTACAAAGATGCATCAGGAATTTTTATGGAAAGATTTCTACTTTTTCTTATAGCTTTGGACTGTTTTGAGCAAACAATATTTTTTGGATTAACAAGCAGTCTATCATAGCTACTCCACTTTTTAAAACAATGGGGAAATTAATAGTAAAATATAATTCCTGAAAATTTTTCCGTAGATATTAGGAAACGAATGTAAAATTAGTAGTGAAATGAAACTAAGACATGAGACTGCAAGTATTTGCAAGTATTTAATGTTAGTCTAAAGGATATCATATGAGATTATGATGTGGAAGAGACATGGTAAGTGAAACATAATAGCAGTAAACTACTAAACAACAGGGAAAGTGTTACTTCCACTATAGATTTCCAGTGAGTATGTTAGACCCTTGAACCACAATGAATGTTGACCTATCAATATCATCCTTAAAATATTTATAATTTCAGTGCGTTACTCATTTTGTTTTTGTCTAATAGCTGTGTTTTTATATTTCCTAAAAGTATTATTCAAATAAATAATTTATTTAGATGTATACATTTGTACTTTCAATGTCAAACCCTATGGAGTTGTAATAACATGAGCTCTTGTTTTTGTAAATAAAAATGCTTATTAAATTTAATAGTTGACAACAACAAAAGGACAACAAATGCTTTTTCAGCTCATTTCTCTCAGTTGAAAGTCTATGAGTGTTTCGGATTCCATGTACACTGACCTCATATTATCATGCTCTGTTCTGACAGTTGTAAAGTTAATCTTTTCTTTATATACATTTCTGTATTTTGTTTGCTTTTATGTTTCAGTGCCTACAATGGCTACTCATCCAGGAATTCGTTGGCACACAGTTTTTGTAAAGGCCTAGACAGCAAACAAGTTAACAAGGAAGTAGTAAAAACATAGTAGACTTTGAAGGACATTCATTTTCTCTTGCAACTATCCAACTCTGCCTTTATCATGTGCACAAACAGCCAGAGACAGTACATAACCTAATGACTTTGGCCTACAGCTTACAGCTGTCCACTATCTATTTCATACTCTCAATCCTTTAAGGGATGAAATCGTGTCTTATATAGCATATTTAACACAAGGTTCTGTCAGAGTAATTTACACATGTGAAGGCCTAGAAAATGTATAGGTCACAGGGAGGAGAGAAAGTGATGAGACCACGATGTTGCAAGGATAGAAGTAAATTCTAAGTGTGTTGTCATTTTAAACTATGTTCCCTACACTACAATTACATCACAAGCAAAAATGTAATGCAGTGCTACTTCATAGTGTAATTCACTGCATTTATAAAAGTTCAGAGTCCTTTTCTGGCAGTAACACACAGCAGAGCTGTGTAGAAAGTCTCCAAAGTGTCCTAGTAAAGAGGTGAACACAGATCCAAAGTTATAAAGCAACATATGGGGCACTCATGAGTTCCAAGAGGAATTCAAAATATTCCACATCTAGAGAATGAGAAAGGCTCCCGAAGACTCAGTATGGTTAGCCTTTGAGATTATAGAAAGTCTGCTCTCAATTCTCAGAAGATAAAATAATGTTAAATACTTGCTGGTTTTGAATGTCCTATTTGGAAAAGAAGCATAAACACAATTGGAAAAATGAGAGTAGAACTTAACGTTTGCTCTGAAATTGCTGGTAGTTATGCCATAGATATTGTTCTTCCTCAGAATCTGAGTCTGAAGTTGAAATTCTAAACAATATTGCTGCTTTAAGTGGAAGATATTTGGACCTTTGTATAATGCATGCAAACACGCAACTATAAAATGCTTAATTATTCACCACAGTGCACCAAGTTCTGCCATTCCACTGTGAATACACAGTTTGAAATTTCCAGATTTATATATGAGCTTTGTGAGAGGGAAGCAAGTAGGTGAAAAAACTGTAGAGATAGCATAAAATAGTGATTTTGAAGTTGTATGTGAGTTCAGAGCCAACAATATTGACTTGAGGACTACAGAGATGTCTTATAATGTTTCTGAATAGAAAGGGATTTTTGAATTTCCACTCTTGAGAGGGATGGATGAGCTAGTCAACTGCTCAGACATCAAACAACATGAGGCTTACATTTTTTATCCTGATTTTGGACAAATGTATCTATTAATTTTTATGAGTGTATGATGCTTTGAGCACATTTCCCTGACAAGAAAACTTGGAAGACCTTCAAATTCTTTTCAACTGTGAAATTGTTCTTTGATTTATAAGGTCTTGCTCAATTTCAATGAGTTCATATGTTACACCTATGTCATAATTGAGCTTACATTCATATTTATACCTTAATATATTACAGAAGTAAACTTACACCAAAGCATCTTCCAAATTGCAGTTCTTTAAATTTTTGTAAGAGTCACAATATTGATGCTACTATTATTGCTAATACAGATACTGCTGCTTTTTCTACTGAAAAGCAGATTCATTAGTAACTCACGGGCAACTCCACAATTTATCACAGGGAAGTAGAACATGGTATCTTCAGATATATCTGTATGTACTTATGTATCATCAATAATATTTTAATTCAAATATCTACATTTGAACTTAATTAATTCTTAGCTCATTAAAAGCAGTTAATCTCATACTCCAGTGTATGTTACCTGCTTGCTCATAAGCTATATGTAAAGTAAAAACAATGAAAAGTAGTAGAAACAAGGTTTGTATATGTTACACAAAACTATTTTTTAGACAGAGCCATAATTGTCAATTATTTGGAAATGATATTTGAGTACATTTTGCCCAAAAAGAATGTATTTTCTGATTATAAAGAATTGGATATATTTCCTAATTCTCCCCTTGTTTCACGAAGAACAAATATAAGCAGATGATGTGCAAGGAAGACTGGAGAAGACAAAGCAATTTAGGGTACAAAGGTAAATTTAGATCATTCCCTAAGGGTAGCACAGATTTTCCAGGATAACTGGCAGACAAAATGAAATCTTTCATACAGTTAGTGCCAATGATAAGAAAGTTATGTTCCTGCCAATGGTTTGTATAGATATAGATAAAGGCAAAACCAAGGAAATACAAAGCATTTGCTGCTAAGCTTTAAAAAAAACAACTTTTAGAGAATATATTTACTAAAATAATCATGTCATACTACTGTTGACTGTTTTTAAAACCAATTTTGAATTAATTCACGCTGAAAATAAACTAACCCAAAATGATTTGTGTAGTTTTAGAGCCTACAAGCAAAGAGGATTGAGTTCTTTCATATCAGTTCACTAAACCTAGAGATATAATTAGATTTCTACCACTGTATAACAAATGATTGAAAACTGAGCAATAGCCATTTATTGGCTCAGAATTCTTAACATCAAAAGGTGGGCATAATGTGCCATAGTTCTCTGCCCAGGGCTATTGCAAGCCTAAAATCAAGATAGATTCACTTTCAGTTCTTGTCTGGCAGCTCTAGGGAAAAATCCTATTCCAAGTTCATTCTTAGATTAGCATAATCCAGTTATTCGCACCTGTTGGATTGAGGTAACTATTTCTTGTGTAGCTATTGGCTGAGCACCCTTCATAGTTGCTGGAGCTTGTCTTTCTCTGTAAATAACTTAAAATAAGGCTGCCTTCTCCTTCCACACTGGCAAGAATCCATCTTTCTGGTTTCTTATTTGCAGCGAGTTGGTGAAAAATACTTGCTTTGAAATATAGTTTGGTCAGGCCTGCTTAGGTCATCTTCCTAACGGGGAATCATCAGTGTTGTACCACATAACATATGCATGGGAGGAAAATCTGTCAAGTTCACAGTCCCAGGGATATGGAGGGTGTCACTTTAAAGTTCTGCTTAACACACCATGCAGGACTGAATAGTGTGCCTTACTTTTTGACTGCTGATTTCTAGTTATGCATTCTGTAGAAGTCCCTTGACTATTTTTGGAGTCTTGTTATTTGTAAAATTGGTAGGGTAGTATTCATGGGAGTTTATACTCATACTCATGCCTCAATATACATTACCTATTATATGTAATTTGGAAGAATACATAGATGACCTGATAAAAGGATGGTGTGAACAAATGTTTTAAAGAGTCTGAACCTTTAGGTACTTAAAAGATCGGGTAAATTTGCCTCTTTTTCTTTCAGTGGATTTGGTTGTTATGACCTTCCCATTGTGACAGTATCTGGGAAAGTTAACACACCAGAATTTTTTTTTCCGGTACCAGGGTTGAACTCAGGACCTTGTGCTTGTCAGGCAGGCACATATTCCACTAAACTATATCCCCAGCCCCAATGCACCAGAATTAAGGATATGCTTTTTTGGTACAATTTGCTACTTAAGCATTACCAAAACAGCCATCTCATCTACTGTGTCTGGAGAAACAATGATCTTTCCTAGCATCAGTGGGAAAATTAACTATTGACGTCATTGAGACAAGTCCATCTGTTTCCAAAGGTCGAAAACATAAAATTTCAAGAAGAGCAAAGGCATTTAAACTGAATTTTTGGAAAGAATTTATATAATCACCCTTGAATATGATGAGAATCTACTTTTAAAAAGTGACCCAAGCATAGAAGCCAAAACTAAACAACTGTTGAGCTGTATCATTTTGACCATATAAAAAGGGCAACTCTGTAAAATTCTCTACAGTAGTTACAATCTTTTCTTTCTTTCTTCTGCAGTCATCCCCTAACAAATTTATAAAGCTGACTCCTGGCCTGGAGAAAACACTTTGCACTTTGAGATTATCTCCAAATCTGCTATCTCTAAGAAAAATAATAGAAAAAGGAAGATGGTGACTGGGTAGGCAGCTGAGAAGGAACTTCCCAGAGGACTGCCTCCCAGACAATAGAATATAGCAATATGAGGAGGACAGAAAGGAGAGACGTGTGTACCCTGAACCCAGAAAGCATCTGAAATGGGAACTGAAGCCCTCGGAAAGACTAAGCAAAACCTCTTCTGGAGGAAAAGATCTGAGGGCCACCATGGCACAGTCAGAGGGAGAGGAGGTGGAGAAGGAGGAAGCCACTGTTCCAAACACACCCTTGGCCCACACTCTCGTTCCGGCACTCGCAGCTTCAGCTTGGGAGACCCACACTCATGGAAGCCTCCTGACTCAGCCAGGGGAGAGTGGAGTTCTGAGAGCTTGTCCAGCTCTGGAGAGGAGAGGACGCAGCCAGGAAAAGAGGCAATGGCGGTCGGGAGCATTTGCCGAACCCAGTATGAGGATGAGCTGCTACAACAGCCACTGAAACAGAATTCCCACCCTGCAGCAACCTTCCTAATCAGCATCTGGAGGCAAGGTAGAATCAAAGCAACCAGTACACAACCCACCACACCCAGCTCTGTGCCTGCCCCAAGGCTGTGGCCTCCTGCCTCTCCACTGGGTGAGTGGCTACCAGTGGAGAATAGTGGGGGGCATAGACGGCAACCCCGGATCCCCAGGGATCCGGCCAGGGAACAGACAGGGGCTAAAGCACCGCAATGGGAGAGAGCAGTGGATGGAAGTGGATTGCGTGACCCCATGTCCTTCTCACTCCAGTATCAGGCAGGAAGCGTGAGCTGAGTTACTGGGCTTCAGCTCCCACCCTGAACTCCCTTTGTAAACAAATTGAGACTCAGCGGCTTGTGCAATCACCACCTGTTCCTGACAGCAATGGGATGAATCCATGGGCTTCAGGACTCACCCCAAACTACTAATATGAGCACCAAGAGGGTCTCCTTACTGCTTGCACATATGAACCTTGCATGAACCCATAGGAATAAATTAGATGAAAAGCAGCAGTCTGGGAGTCTGAAAAACAACAACATACTCTACACAGCAGACCTGAGAAAGTCCTCCAAATCTATTCTAGAAATAAACTCTAAACTCAGCTCTTACCCTGGACTACCACAGTGAGCATGGGTGGGGGAGATTTCAAGCCCTTGTGGCAAACATTGTAACTTCGTCCAATGCCCAGCTGCAAGGGGTGGGGAACGGCAATACTGGACATCAGGAGGGGGGAGGAGGTGAAGACCTGGAATTAGGGTGCAGACCTGGTTCTCTTACTGTGGGGGGTCAGCCTCCAAAGAGTCATAGGCGACCTACAAGGAGACACTAGTGGCTTATAAGGGAACCTGGAGCATTGATAGGGAGCTCCGTAGTGGCTCCCTCCAGGCTACATGAGAACCCTGAAGACCTAGACAGGGCCTCTGACATCGAGCCGGCGGGCAGAGCCAGGTGGCAGCTCTGGGCACCTCGGGCCCCCACTTGGCTCTCCCCTGTGGAGTGGCCCCACTGAGGGTGTGTCGTGACGCCCCCTGTGGCGTGGTGACAGGGCAGAGCCAGGCGGTCCACTGTGAGCATAGGTGCTTTTCCACCTCCTACCATAGCAATTTGTATACACCCATGTATGTTATAGCACAATCTAAGCAGCTATGTCTCTTCCCAAGGTGAGAGCCCAAGGGTACAAATAAACCCAAAAGTACAGTTAACATCACAGGGAAGATGACTGATTGAGTGGTAGAACAACAAGAGATGAGGGAGGAGAAAATTGATTAATCAAACGAGCCATCATCTATATAACTAAGTAACAAATGTGAAGGTAACATTATCTAAGACAGCATCCGGAGCTAATTCCCTACTATGTTCTCTGTAAGTTTGCATTTCCTCTCTTGTTTTTGTATTAACAGAAGTGACAATAACTTCATGTAATACAGCATTCAGTGTTAATTCCCTACTATCTTCTCTATAATTTAGTATTTCCTTTAATGTTTATGTGTTAACTAATGTGAAGATAACAGTATGTAATACAACATCCAGTGCTAATTCCCTAATATATTCTGTATAATTTTGTATTTCCTGTATTGTTTATGTGTTGTTCTGATTTATATGTCTCCATTCTTTTGTCTTTAAAATAAAAAATATAATATCGACTTTTATAGAATTCACATTGACTACTTTCTGTGATTCATGTTCTTTACTGTCTGTAACTTAAGGAGAATGAAAAGCGTGAGAGTTGCCATCAACAAACTGTTATGTTCGATCCGGGGAAGATGGCGGCCAGGTGAGCAGCAAGGGAGCGAACCTCCTTAATAAACACCACCAGCTCGAGACAGACTTGGCGAGCGTGAATGCCGGGACCTCGGCTGGGAAGTTTAAACTGGGCGTATTTCTCTGAGATGCCGGGGGAGATGTGGTAGGGCGGACCAGGCTGCCGGGGCGAGACGTGGGAAAGTCC
>PVLD010005495.1:55074-111648 GCA_004027595.1 Dinomys branickii | reverse complement strand
GTCTGGGACTTTTGCACGTCTCGCCCCGGCAGCCTGGTCCGCCCTACCACATCTCCCCCGGCATCTCAGAGAAATACGCCCAGTTTAAACTTCCCAGCTGAGGTCCCGGTATTCACGCTCGCCAAGTCTGTCTCGAGCTGGTGGTGTTTATCAAAGAGGCTCGCTCCCTTGCTGCTCACCTGGTCGCCATCTTCCCCCCTGGAGCCAATCTTGATATAGTTTTTACAAAGTCCTCCACTAGTACCAATTTTATATATTTATAGTATTATTTGGATATATGCTGAGTAATTTCATGTGTCATCATGATTGAATTAATAGCTACAAAGACAGTCAGGAGGATGTTCTTTCCAGTTATGTGTGTGAGGGGACCTGTAGAGGAGATCAACAATTGACTAGGCAGACTAAGGACACAAGTTCACTCTTACCAGTATGAGTGGGAATACCCAATTAGTTGAGTTTCCAAATAAAACAAAAAGGCAAGAAAGGAGCAAATGTTTCCCTCTTGTGAGCTCTCTCTCTCTCTCTCAGGTGGGACATAAGTGCACTTTATTTCACATACTTGGACTTGGCCAAAGACATATGCCATGTTCCACTCCCATACATCCACCCCACCTCCTGCTCTTGGCCCTGCATATTGGGATTGAATTATACAACCAGCTTTCCTGACTCTCTAATTTGCATGTGGTGGAACTTGGACCTCCACAACCCATATCATCGTCTGAGACAATTTCATGTGGTAAATCTCACACTTCTCACTGTGTATGGTCTATTTATTTGACTTTTCATCATAACTCTAGATTGTCTGGGACATATGCATAAGTAACTTTGTTATTGCAGCTTTCATTCTTCCCTCCAATTAAACTGAAAACTAATCAAAGGCACAAATTGTGGCTGTGAGACGCTCTCTGTAAGTGTCCAACAGAACACAACTCACTGTTTGTCTCAACTGTAATTATTAATTTGTTCCTCACATCAGTCTTAGATGTTGGGTGAAAAATGTTGAAGGTCTTGAAACTTGCAGGGAAACAGGTTTACTGAAGGAGCTGGTTGACATTCAACTGAGAGCCAGGGTCAGACCTTGTAGTGGGGAGTTGGACTGCAAATCAGTTTGAAAGGAATGATCATCTGGTCTTTTTGACTTGGGCAACAAATCCTAAACTTCAGACATGGGATCAGGTACTATCATCATTGATGAGGGAGAATATTGTGGGAAGAGCACATTTTCATTTGTGTACACAATTCTTACCCACTTAGTACTATGAAGGTGTCAAAGAACCTGGTTCTGCAGGATCACAGAGGCCCAACTGGAGAAGAATGACCCAAGATCAATTGTTCTGTCTGAGGTTTAAAAAGAGAAGATAGATACATGGAAGATGTTAGAATTAGGCACTTGGAAAGGAAAAAATGAAGAACAATTTGACCAGAGCCTTTCCCTAGGTTTAGATGATTAATGTCAGTCTAAATTCTACTAGGTGAGAGGGCAGGAAATACCAAAAGGATCTGACACAGGATTAAGGTCATTCCTCATCAGAACTGACTAATATCTAGTGAAGGCAGAAGCAAGAAGTGAAAAGTATTTAGGTGATGAGTAAAATATTCAAAATAATTCAGTGCCTGGCACCCTTAGGAAAGGAATGAGAGGTCTCCTGGTTCCTACCATGTACCCTTTCACTGACCTCCTCCTGTTACAAAGAGTAGCTTAGATCCAGTTGGTTGTTCACACTCCCAACACTAATCAGTGTACAATGGGGAGCATGGGGTACATGGCCGCTCAAATCATAACCTTGGGGATAAAAGGAAAAATGGGGCCAGGTCATTAGCCATTCTCAGAACTCCACTGAAGTTGATAGATCAATAGCTGTTGCTGCAGGTTTTGCACCAAGAAATGTGATATTCAGAGTACCACTGGGGTTGCTATGTCTGATTTACAGCATCTTATCCTGACCTCAGTCAAATCTCCAAACAGCCTGGTGTACAGATTTGAGTTTCTATCTGGTTTTTTCCTAACTTTTTGTTGTATGTGGATTCTGTTTGTTTTTGTCTTTTGTCCCTATATTTCCCTCATGCCAGGAGGATGTTTTAAAACAAGGCTGTCTTTCTTTATTGGTTTCCATTCCCAACTGCCAAAATTTAGTGAGTTGACTAATTATTCCAATCTAGCTGGAAGTGTCAGAATATGTGAGAGTAACATCCTTCCACCCATCATACACAACACACACACACACACAGAGACACACACACACACACGCACACACTCGAGGAAAAGAATCCATTTTCCTCAGATGCAAATTGAATCACCTCTGTATACTATTCTTTAGGTACAAAACTCAAAGAAACCCCACACAAACAGAAACCAAAAACAACCCAGTGAAAAATCCCCAGTAAACCCATCTAACTGCAGGTTTCCCACCTATGCTAGGCCTGCCTGCTGCTCTGTAAGCCCACATTTCTGCTTTCCAACCAAAAGCACCATGACCTGTTTCTAACACAGGCCCTATAAAAACGGTGAGCCACCCAAGGGTTCAGCTTATGCCCGCTGTCCCCGTGAGTCTCCTTGCTGGTGAATGAATCATCCGTCCTGACATTCTCAGCTCAGTATTGCTCCTTCTCAGCAGAATTTCTGCAACATTCTAACATTAAACTCTGAATATTTCTTTTTAGGTTCTAAACTTGTTGAGGACACAGATTCTAAACTTGTTGAGGACACAGATTCTTGATTCTGGATTTTGACATCCCTTGGACAAAAGCATGGCTTCACCATGCTTGAGTGGGGCTAATTGAGCAAATCATTAAACCTTTATATGCATCTAATTATTCTGATCTACAATAAAGAAAATACTAGCAACCTGTGTTTAACCTTCTTTAAAACTTGTCAGCAGCTTAGTTATTATTATTACCATAACATTTCCCACACTATTTCCAGTTTCAGAGGCTGATGGGACTCTTAGTTCAAACTTTTCCTTACTGCTAGTTAATTTTTCCACTTTAACATATTGCTTCATTCACATTTACAAAGCCAAGCTCCATCACTGGAGAACGTTTTCTTGTTATTATGAAAGCAAGTCACCAGCATTCATAAGTAAATGTATTTATGATTCCAACTTCTATACATGATCTTCTCTATATCTTTTCCATATCCCACTACCATGACCAGATATAATATTGGATATTTCTGGTTGGAAGATTTTGACAAATTATTATTTGATCCAAACAAACAAATAAAACAAGGTTCTTGTTATTCTCTCAGTGATTGCCTGAATAATTATGACTATATAATGAAATCATGTTTACCATTTAGGGTAAGTAGTATAGGAGTAGCACATTTTATAAATATGTTTCCTTTAGATTGTTCATCTAGTCCAGTCATGTGGGTCAAAGTTAATAATTTATTTATATTATAAGCAAAGAGAATTTAACATTTGTTTTCCCTATGATAAAAACATAAAGAAGATCCAAGTATGATAGAAAAGTCCCGTCTTAACTGGCTTATTTTCTACTTGTCACTGGATTCCAAGGGGTGGTATAATATTGTTATAAATTTTCTCTGGTGGGTGTAGAAATATGAAAATTCTATTTTGAAGGTGAGTTGGGATTCCACTGTTACAGTCCACACTCTGGAGTTTACTACCTATTTTACAATCTATCATCTCTCTCTTTCTAACTTCCAAAGGAGAAACAGCAAATATAATATGTGAAAAACAATGTATCGGGAGATAAACTTGTATTTTGTAGAAGACTGTGGTGGACGGACAACTGGTGGCCAATTTGTAACACCCAGCTGAACTGGACCAGCATGATGTTGGGTGGGGGAGGGCCGCCTGAGGATTTTTGCGGGCAGCATAAGATGCAGAGTTGGAGAAGAAGAAAAGTTCTTAGGGGGATGCTGGTTCTGCTGGAGGAACTTGTCGTGTGGGCTTTCCTGATGGAGCTGGCTGTTGTCATCATTAGAGGGGCTTGAGACCTTATGGCTTAGAATGGCTGCAGTTTACTTTGCTCTGGTCCTTACTTTGAGCATCACTTCTTGGCTCCAGAGGGGAAGATGGTGAACTATTCAGTGTCCCGGAGAAGCTTGTTTTGCTGGCTTCCCTGATATGGGCCCTGATGTTCTCATCATCAGAAGAGCTTGCGACCTTGCTGTTGCTGAAGTTAGCTGTTGTACTTTTGGGGGGAGCTCAGGTCCTTACTCTGAGCATTTCTTCCTGGCTCCAGTACAGATCCCTCAGCCTGCTGGCACAAATCCTTCATCCCACTGGCACAGACTGCTTAGTTTCCACCACCGACTTTGGGCCTTCCTAGCACAAATCCATGAAACAGACATGCGTGAGACACTGTTGTGGGCTCTTTGCCTCCAGGAGGAGTCATGACTGGCACTTTCATGGGCTCTAGGTCTTGGATCCATACACTCAGCTGGATTCTTTAGTCTTTAGTGTGTGGTCAGCCTGACTGCACTCTCTTTGTATATGACTCTTTGTGCGACTTTAGGAAAGAATCCTATAAATTACGTGTTCTATGCTGTTTACTTTATAAACCTTGACCACAAAAGACATCCATATTCATAGAGTATAAGAATAATACATGTAATTCAAAATATTTACTAATAAAGAATTATTTTTTCAAATGAAAGTCTATTCTTTAATAGAATTTTCCTCTGACTACTCGTGTTATTTACCCTTGTGTTGATTTACTTCTGCATTGATATTTTTTCTTCTATTAAAGCATATCCCTCAATAATTTCTATCCATTCCTTCAATTTCAGTGAAAGACTATAAAGAGCCACAAAATATACTTCTTGCCAATGTGTGCCAATTACCATTTGATCTGTACATTAGCAAAGATGTAAGCCTGGCTTTAATTACAAAGCAAATTTGACCTGATAACATTTTGGTAGTTAATGTGGAATAACACTAAAAGCCTAACTCAGATATTACAGTCGTATAGAGGACACTGAGACACTCAAAGTTACATCCTCTGTTTCTGGAAGCGAAGAATCCAGAGGGTGAAGATGGACCTCTCCAACAATCATCCATCCTGGAGAGCACACGAGCCTCGGAACAGCCAAGTGTTTGGCCTCTTAAGATGATGTCTGCAGCAGTTGGCACTTCCAGGGGTCAAGGTTCAGCAGAGCATATTTCTCAAAGTCCACTGGTTTGGAACACAACTCCACCCTCTCCCTTTTTTCTCTTCACCTGCTCCCACTGGCCATTGCTTCCCAGTTTTCCGCATATTGCTTTTATCTTCATCTTTCCTCTCACTGTATGAGCTGTGGATCTGTCAGACTCTCCATCTGCCTCAGTCTTGGCACACTTTGGTCTGTTCTAAGGGCGCTTGAGTTTGTCTAATGTGTGGATAACCTGAAAACAGACAACTGAGATGACAGTTCCCCCAGGGAACACTGAGACTCCTCTGTGCATTGTAGTTCTACTGAACTTTATGAAACTTTATACAAAATTGACAGTCATTTTCATCAGAAGAAGAAAAAAAAGAGGTAATAAAGAGCCACACAAGAAACTAGGTAGTGTAATGTGATTCTTTTGCTTGAATTTTAGAAGTCCAATTTTATTATTTTTCTTATTAGTTGACTTAGTGAGCTGTTTATTCAAGGCTGCATTCAATGCATCACTGAAATACACTTCCAAGTTTTTGAATGTTAAACATTTCTGTAAATTACTTACAATTCCATCTCATTTACTCAGGCTGAAGTTAAAGAAAAGAAACATGAAGCACATTTTTTAAAATGTGGTAAAATTATAATAGCAGAATAGCAATAGCCTCGACCACCCATATAATGAGACTTCAGCTCCTCAAAAATGTGGTATAACACATGTGTCAGTGTCAACCGAAGGCTGAGATCTAATTAGGGCGCATTCAGCCGGTCTGATTATGTGTTTCTTGTTTGGTGACAAATCCGTTCATTTTGCAACAACATTTCTGTGAACGTCCAGCAATTTGTTTCTGAGCCTGAAGCAGATTTTAAAAATACATAATTCCATGGTGATGAATAGGAGTGCTCCTCAGTAAATGACTGTTGACATACCCTCTGCTCTTCAGCTCTTTAGATGAAATTGCCAAGCTTGAATAATGAATCAGTGAATTCAATCAATTAATATTTTGGGATGCTAATTTGGCTTGTTTACTTTGTTAAAGACAATTGATTAGTGAAACATCTAGCTGATTTGATTTAACTGAGTACATCAGTTGTGTGTATAGACTGCATCTGATTTTCAAAGACTAAACATATCAGGGAAACAGTTATGAATAGGGAAATACATTGAATGCTTAATCTCGGTTTTGCCACAAATTATTCAGTGATCCCCCCAAAAAACCCAACTTGACATTTTAGACATAAGTTGTGGCCTTGTTGGAAGTCCTTATAATCAGATATATGGAACAGAGGAAAAAGAGAATATTATTTTAGCAGCTCCTATCAGGATTTTTGTTAGGCAACTACCTATTTGAAAGAAAATATTTTGATGAGACTTGGAACAAAGGCATACATAAGGACACGTATGTCCCCAAAGTCTTAACTATTCAAATCTGTTGATAATACTTTCATATGGAAAAGAGGAAAAATAAATAGAAAGAAATCTACAATTTTGCCACTAGGGAAAATAGGAGGTAGACAACGGATAATATATAAAGAATATGTTGGTGCTTTTGGAGTAGACAAACATTTATAAAAGCATCTGATTTAATTTTAAATTGTCTGCCTTGCTCTGAAATATATTTTCCTCCTTTCTTACTCTTTCACTCTCCCAAGAAAACATACTCCAGGAAAGATTAAAGTGTCATATGCCAGTTTAGCAAGGAGGGTGACATATTTTTCATATGAGAACACCCAGTGCAGAAGCAGTTTCCTGAAGCTTATGGTGGTCCTGAAAAAATGGTAATTCCAGAAAATTTGGGCTTGAGGTACAGCTCAGTGGGGTAAGTGCTTGCCGCTAAGCACTAAGGCCCTGAGTTCGATCCCCGGTCCCGGAAAAAAAAAAAAAAAGGAACAGAAAATTTAGTAAAATTTTAATTAAGCTTTGATCATACATTGGCTATGTGGAGTTTACATGTGGTGGGTGCTATTCTGACACTCTATTAAGTCATTGAGAAGTTCTTACAAGCTTGAAGCGTGATCAACAAATACAATGAATGTATAACAATAAATCATTATTTCAACAAAAGGTACATTACCATTAATACTCCTTAAAATATTCTCCACTTTAAAAACACTTACTCTATTATTCTTGCCACTTTTGGAAGCAGTTTTGGAGTCCTGTTTTGTGGCATTAGTTATATTCTTACCGCTGGCTCTGCATCCTATGTAGATCCCCAAGCTGTATCCTTTAGGGTCTTTTTGGCTCTGAGGAAAACCCAGAAGTTTCACAGGGCCAGATGCAGCAAGTAAGGTGAAAGAGGACACCTGGCTTGGGAACCTGACCTGGGGGAGTGTTTTCTTTTGATGTGCCTGTCTATAGATTGTCTAACTGCATTTATATTAATATTTTGCTAATATCTCTAACATATTCATTGGATTTGTAGCATTTTTTTCTGTCTTCACTAGTGTTAAAGACACTTTGTTATTTAGATTTGCTTAGTATTTTCTTTGGTGTGATGTTTCCTCCTTCTTCCATTTTACTACCAGTGTGTTTAAGTGAAGACAGCTCTCCTAATGGCTGGTGATACCCCTAAATATCTCGGTAGAACCAAATACTCTTCTGTTCTTCATTTCACTCAGCTTACCAGGATCCAAATGGGGAATGTAACTATATTCTGTCCCCAGTCCATTTGGTGTATATTATGAAAAAACAATTTTTTCATGGTGGACCTGATGTTTTTCTCTGGGTCACATTAATTGTTACTAAAATCAAACCTACTGGAAACTAAGAAAATATCAGGGAAAGAGAACTACCAGTTAAAATGATGTGGTAAAATGTGTCTTGCTGTGATGTCCAAAGATGTCTAAAACTAGTAAGATTGATGTAGTTTTTGTCTGAGTCACACTTGGTAACCTGTGGGGCTGGAGTGGTCACTTCCTATAGACTGGGGAAATGCATCAATATATAGACAGATGTGTTTATTATTCCCAATAAGTGCTCTGAGTCTGACAATTCTTCTTAGTTTAATGTATGAATTTCATTTCATAACAGCAATAAGATACTCCAGGCTGTGCATTTGTTAGGGGTTATTGCACTTCTTGGGTGGTTTAAGTCATTTTGCCTTTAGTCTTATGCCATATAACATGACCCAAGGCACCTTATAAATAGCAGAGCAATGCACTGCCTGTCATGTGTTATAGCTTGAATAGCCTTGTAAAGGGACATGGATTATAGAAGTATGATAATACCCATAAAAAAGGAGCAGTAATTTAAGTGCCTGTGTTGGATAATCTGTGTGATTAGTATTTTTTTTATTTTAGTCTTTTGTGCTTCATTCTACTTACAATTCTCATTTACTGAAGTCACTGCTCAACAATATGATGTGCTAATGAGTTCGAAGGTAATTCAAGATTTAATTTAATATTTTAAACCTTTTCATTGTTGTGTTTACCAATTAGCTGTCAGAGGTTAGGTTGGAATTAGCTAACTCACACAGCAGCAGCAGCTTCGCGGCTTAGAGGTCATAGGTAACCAGCATAAGTTATAGCAAATCCTTCAAGAATTGAATTTTTAAATGGCATGCAAGCTAATAGAACAAAAAGAACATTTTACATTGTCAATAACACAACTGGAGGAGCAACTGAGCAATTCTTATGTTTAAAGCTAAAGTTATAAATCTATGATGTAAAATATTAGGGCTGAGAGGAATTTGACAGTCTATAAACCAGTATTTTATCTTGTCAAATGTTTCTTCTGTTCTGTGGTTTCATCCAGATATTCTGACATACTACTTTCCAAATGTAACCACATCCTGTTCATTTTCAATCATTTCTTATGAGTAGAATAATAAGGACAATTTTAATTGTCAAAAGAACAAGGTTTGATGAGAGAAGAAAAGAATAAATGTATGGGTGGTAGCAGGTCTCTAAGTTAGTAGTCTTTTTATAACTGATTTGCACAAAATAAACAAGTTCAGCACAAATAAACATGTAACATTTTTTTCCATCAATTCAATGGAAAAACTAATAGAGCACATAAAGGATAAGCAATAGCTGCACAGTTATTTTGTGTATCATTTTACTGTTGTATTACAGCCATAATATGTCAGCGTTATGGATGATAACCCACCACTACACAACTCTGATGCTCACTCTCCCGACAGCATACTACTATCACTCCATTTCAGACCAGGTATTCATCTTCAGACTGTATCAGGTTTTTGGTGCCATCACCAAAATACTGGACATGCACAATTTAAAGAATAAGAGGTATATTTTGGCTAATGGTTTCTAGGTTTTAGTCCATGCCTGATTCCAACAAAGAAATATCATGGCCGAAGGTCATAGCAAAGTAAAGCTGGTAACTTCATGGCAGCCAGAGAATAAAACAAGCACCAGAGCCCAAGAAGAAAGGGACAGAAACCAGATGTAGTCCTGCTATTCATACCCCATGATCCACCTACTTACACCTGAAGGTGTGCTTTACCGTTCTTCTAGATACATGCCAAGACAATCAAGTTGACTTTCAAGATCAACCATGACAAACATCTTTTCATCTTGCACTAAATTTTGTGATTATGTTGTAAAATTACTCAGTCATAAAACTGATTACAAGCTTGCCAGCACAAACTTTTACTCATGTAGGAATTCTTACTCTAGCATTTTGGATGAATGGTTACTTTTTCTTGTCATGGATTTTGACTTTTGGATAGCCACTTTTAGAATTTTCTCAAGGCACATCAAAATATACATTTTTATAATCCTTTGACATAACTGAATGTCTAGCCCTTTAAGCCAACATGAAAAAAGAGCATTCAAGTTCCAATTCTAAACTTCTATGGAGCATAACACTCCATACACTTTTCTTAAGTCACTTTTAGTCCTAGACAGGAGGTTCTACAAAGTATATTGCTAATTTTAGCCAGTATGCTTAATGATGAAATTCTGACTACAAAATTTTCCAAAAATCAGTTTATAGATTATATTCTGCCTTGCTTCATTCAGCAAAAGGCAAAGATTGATAACGTTGGCAATGGCTGCATTTAAACTCATGTGATGGATCTAACATGGTACTTTGTAGGATTTTGCAGAGCTTTTCACTTTATTTTGTCAGGATAGGAGCAGTGACTTTTAACAAAAAATAGGATTGAAAGAATATAATAGAATAGAGGAAGTGCCTTGGCATTAATTCTTATATTTCACCCTAATGATATATAGACCATAATGCATATTATTTGTTTAAAATTATATTTTTTTGTTTCTTTTATTGTGTATTGCAACCACACACCCACTGAGGGTTAAAACCAGGGATAGCCTCATTAGCAACTACAATATATCTCCCGAGATAAAAGCTGTTCCATCCACACCAGATAAAATTAGTGATTGATGAAGTAAGTCTCCTTGGATAGAACCCTTCATCCTCATTTTAAACGCGTCCTGCCTTTTCCCCTTGTTTTCTCTCATCAAAGTTTTCATAGCTCGTCCTATCTCACAGTATTGCTTCTGTCTGTGTTTGCTTTGGTTGTAATCAATGATCAGATCATTATTATCTACTACTTATATGTTGCATGGTACCCTTACATTCACCGTCACATTGCATGACTTTCAATATTTTACTATGATTTTTAATGTTTTATCTGCCATTTTAACCAATGGATCCTGTGAATAGTAGGATTGCTTTTCTATGCCCTTGAAATTTTCATCTCCTTAGTAACTTCCACTGAGCTAGACATAAAACAAAAACACAAGATATATTTATACAATTTTACCAGATAATTACATGGTTTTTAAGTGTTTCCAGCACCCAGGCAACCTAGCTATAGTGGCGGAATAGTAAAAGTTCAGAAAATTGTGGGTCATATACAGCATCTCCTGGGTTTAAAGGGACTATCGGTGAGGTATGAGGAATATGCTTCATCATTAAAGTCTACTTTCAGTAACTGCACAATAACAGCCAAAGTTGTTTTATTTCCCACCTCCCACATATATATTTGAATGCTTGGAAAAGATAAGAGAGCCTGAAGAAGAACAGATGGGTTAGAAGTGTGAAATGGATTAACATCAAAGTCCCCTGGGAAAAACCTGAAACATGAAATGCAGGCTCCTGACTGACAAGAGCTATTCAGAGAACATTCAAAGCCCCACAGTGCATTTTGGGCTGTGTCTCTTCCTGAGCTGTGAGGGGCCTGGTATGGCAGGTAGAGATGCTGGGAGGAAAAACCCTCTCTGAACTTTGGAGCACATAGACTCTGAGTGTGCTGATGTGCAGGAGATGAGCAACGCAAGACATTTCTTTGTAAACCAAGAAAAGACACAGTCTGTTTCACATGAGGCAGAGAAATGAGCTCCTGAAGTATTTGATATGAAACGTAGTGAGAAGAACCCTTTGCATAAATTCCTGCTTCCCATCTCAGTGACTCAAACGTACAATATTTATGACTGTTTCCTCTGGCTCGAGGGCCTGACACAGTACGTACCCAACTCCTGCTACCTCACCATGACTCTGTAGATTATTAAAAAATAATTCACAACTGATTAGTTATTCCTTTAGTTAAACAAGTGATAAATTAGAAACTATATTATTTTTCTGAACAGTTTCAAACATGTAATTTTTAAAAATGTAATATTTTTGGAAACAGTCTGTTTTGTTTTAAACTTTTACTCCAGAGCATTTCCTAAAACTGACAGGCAAATTCAGCGGTCACTCAGAGTTGAACACAAGGAGCACAATTCCACTAGAATAAAGAAAACAGGAAAAGTAGTGGCAGCTAAGATTTTGGAACTAGAGTAGGTTCAGTGAAGGTTCTGGGTCATTATTGCCGATCTTAAACCTGCAGTGTCACCTTGCTTCTTCCTCGTGGTTTAAACCATAATGCCAAAGATTTTAGTGTGACTGCAAAGTAATACGTACTTGATTCTTCTTTCCAAAACCTCAGCAATACATCATAAAGCAAAGTAGACCCTTAACCCTGGTGGGATATTGGTATATATTCATATCTGTGATAAGATTTCATTTATTAAGGTGAATTTGATCTTTCTGAGAAATCAAAAGGTGCCAGAATCAAACTTGCCACATAATATGAGTCTATTTTTCATGAAGAAGCTCCAGAAATCATTTCTATTCTCTTGGAACTGTGGGAAGATAATGGAAAATATCTTCACTCCCTCTAACCAGGAATTATAGGAAAATAACTCATTTCTGAACAGACTTGACCTCCACTCAAAAGCAAGTGTTTTCAAAATCTGTCTACATAATTTAAAATATTAAACAATTCCATAAGACAACAGGTATTTATTTGAAGTCTATGATGTTGTAGGCAAAGTTGTAGGAATACAAGAGAAACAGTTTTATCATGATTGATGAAGCTCATACTCTGTATTTATCTAAATCAACCACCTTATATTTCTCATATTCTACCTTTTTATTGTTGGGTACATCCCTCCTTTCTATATGACCTGTCTCTCAAACATTTTCATTACATTGAGATAAACGTTGCATGAAAGTCAATGGTCTGCAGAGTCAGATACATAGGGGCTCAAATCCTAGCTGTTTCTTTCCAGTTTGTATCACTGACAATTTCAGCATCACAGTGTCTTCACTATAGCTAGTCTCTCTAGTATTTATTTTATCAATTGTAAAACATGAAAAGAAAAAGATAGTTCCACTGCTATTATAAATTGAAGTGAGATAACACCTATGAGGAACTTTCCATACCACTTGGACAGGGAGGCACAGAGGCGTTATGGGTAGTCATTATTTCTTCTTTGTTTGCTCAGTCCAAAGACAGCTTGTGCAATAATGTGGTTGATACTTGCTAGAGGTACACTGATTAATTTTGAAAACTTGATTAGTAAAATTCTTGGATACATTATCTAAGTATAAAAACTGTCTGATAGTTTAAAAAATAATGCATTTCTCTGTATGCAGAGGTCAATGTGATGCAATTTGGGATTTGTAAAAAGTAGAGGCCTCTACTTTCATGAATTTGTAGTTTTTTGCTGCGAGTTTCATTACGTAGATTTTAAAGATAAGAATTTCTTTCATGACAGTCCATTTCTTACATGTAAGTATCAATGAAACAGTATCACATTAATTTATTAACTTTTCTGTAACAGTTTATCCCATTAATTATCTAAATAAAAATTACTCGTAGATCCCTAAGGTATAGAAATTATCATATTCATCTTTGTGTTCATGATGCACACAATAGTAATTAGCTGGTGTTGGATAGTTTCTTATGTGGAAATTATGTAAATCCATGTGTAGATAAGAAGGTTATATTACTTCACAAGCACACAGGGAATGTAAAGTTGCAGGTTTGTGTTGGTGGTGGATGTAGGTCAGAAAAGATTACTGAAATGTTAATAGGGTCAAAATTCCAGCCAAGGAGCAAATGTTGAAGAATCCTTTTCCACCTCACAGTTTCCCTACTCTCCCTGTTGTTGTGACATGAAACATCCATTTCACCTGATTGTTGCTAATCCCTACCATTCTACAGGACAAACGGGTTTACTCATGGGGAGGGTAAGAAAAGAATGCCTCTCCAGGCCCGGAGAAGATTGCTTTCTTTCCACAGGACACATCACCATGCCCTGGAGAAACTGCCCAGATGATTTGGAGGCTAATTTCCTCCAGGGTAAGCAGCAAGAAACAACAAAACTACAGAACCCAAGAAATAAAACATGGTGAGTTATTACCTAACCGTAGCTATTATCTGTGTATCAAACCTAAGGCTGTAGAAAATACTTGGTCTTAAAATTTTATGTAGAACTTTGGAAGGAAGAAAACCTGAACAGTACAGATACTTATTTCTAAGTGAAAATTGTTTTTTTTTTTGACAAGAGTACAATCAAAACATTCCATTATTTTTACTAGAACTGGATGCCTGCTTGAGGCTACGTGTGGTGTTTACCTCGAATCTTTTAAATTGTTCATGAGTTTCTCACCAACACTCTTTATGTGGGAAGTTATCTTTTGCAGAAACTAAAAAGCTATATTTATAGACACATGGGTTTTGGATATGGCTGGAGTACGCTTGGTAGTGAGATAAATTTTCTTATTCCAAAGTACGGAAAAGGAATGTGGAGATAGGGCAAAGAGAACAGTGACAACTTCTGAGAATTTAAACGACTATAATTTCATCAGTTACAAAGTTTGCACAGCAGAGAATTACCGCTGATATTTAAGTAGAGAAAATCAGAAAAATTTGAACTCTTAATATTTTCTCTATTAATGAATACTTTAGAATTAATGAAAACAAAAAGAAGATAATGTCATACTAGACATTAGTTGGTAATAACATGTACCAGAAAATATGACTAGATAGATGTACCAGAATAGAAGTCCAGAAAATAACAAAGATGTTACCAATATGCAATTTAAAAACTCAAGCAACTAATTAGGTGTCAATAGCTAAAAACTGTAATACAACTAGTGCTCAAACTATCCCAGCTTTTAATAGAGAAATTAATTTCAAATGATAGGAATGTTTAGCAAGAGACTAGGTAGGAAGGCATTTAAATAGCTATACACTGGAGACTAGAGATGCTTACTTATAGGAAAGAGAGACAAGAACCCCCCACACCCACCCAGCTTTCAGGAAAATATCAGTGCCATTTAAAACATGAGTTTCAAGGAATTTATCAAGTCATTAAAACTGGACACAGGGCCAGTTGTCATGAAGTATAAGACAAGTGATGTGCTTATCTTATGAACTGACATACTAATTTTAGGATGAACCTAGAAGCAAAGGATTGAACCTGTTTTATACAGGCCCTGTTCTCAGCATTCAGTTCATCAAGTAGATAGGGGTTCGAGTGTTCTGGGAAGGAATCCACACAACTACTCTGTCTTACATACTAGAGAGAGGGAGGCTATTGATAGGTTCTATGTTCAGAAAGCAATTAACAAGACCATTTTGAAAACAATCACTTATTTACTTTTCATAAAAAGTGTATATATATCCATTACCCTTGTGAATGAACTAAAAACAAATACAGTGTGCCTCTGTCAGAGGAGCAGATGGACAAAAGTAAAAGGGATGCTATTGATGGGGTCATAAAGGTATCAATGGAGGAGCATGAAGAGTCCTCAGCAGGGCCTTGTACTGTTGCCAAAAACAGTGACGAAGAAGGTTGATTTTCTTTGCTGAAAAAGAACTAAAGCTTATAAAACAGCTCATGAAGTTTCTGAGAGACTATGGTTACGTAACAGGAGATGGCGTCAGTAAGCCCATCTGCATTCTTCAATTATCTGAGGAAAGTACTTGAGTGCAGCATTTCTGGCTGCAAGAGAGGCAAGATGCAGTTGTAGGAACAACTGCACAATAAATGAGAGGCATCACCCAAGTCTTGGCACTGTTAGGAAAAGGTAGATGTTACGTCACAAACACTATTTCTCAATAAGCTTTTCCTAAGTTAAAAAAATGAATTATAAAAGAAGACATGACTCTGAACTCTTTCTTTAGTTTCCAGCCAGATGACTGAAAGCGTACAAGTCTCCTCCTCCGCAGAAGCTGCTTCTCAGGGGAGATTCACTTAGGTCTTGGATATTGGAGTTTTATCTGTTTATTTGATGATTGAATCTTTTCTATTCTTATGAACTTAAGGGTCTTACACAAGTGAGTTTATAAAATAGACTCTATTTTTATCCATTAATGGGGTACTTTCTATATTGTCTAATATCTGTCTTGAGTTTTGCAGCATTTCCATAACAGCATAGAACCTGACCAGACGATGATCATATATATTGACGTTCATCCAGTCCACATGCAATGGAATAAGCCTACTAGCTGACCACTGACATCTCTCCCACATATCCCTTATCACGAATTTATCCCATTCTTTACTTTGAGAGAAACAGGCCATACTTCTGGGATAATGTTAACATTTTTCAATCTGACAGATATGGTTTGTGATATTTAGTATCATTTGGTTATGCACGCTGACTGCTTGAAGGCACGTAGTAGAAAAATGTAAAGCTTCAATGAGTGAGGCCAGTAATGGTACCCTAACATTTCCAAGACAGAGGAATATTAACCACTATCTCTGAAATGTGAGAAAAGAAGACACAGTTTTAGTGCCAGTGAATTACCTAGTATTTCTGTACATGTCTCTGTGTACTGTCTCACCTGTGACAGTCATATTGCAAGGTGTAAGTGATTTTTATTTTTTCCTTTGCAAAAACTGAAGTGTACTGATGTTGCACTAATTTTCAGGATCAGAGTAAATTGATTCATGGCTCTCTAATGCTCACCATATTTCAATTACACTGATGACACTCCATAATCATGACGCATATTTGCTTTCAAATACATAATAATATCACAATAGCCAGTAACCAGACAGCTATATCTACCAACATTTACAGTTATGAACCCATTTAATGATGGAAATAGCTCACTTTTGGGGAAAAGGATGGCTATTCTTATTTTGAACATTAAAAAATAGAGGCAAAGTCAAGGTAAGTAATTTTCTCCAATTCCTATAAATGGTAGTGAAGGGCAGATATTTAACCCGTGTCTGACTCCAAAGTTCATGGTCATAATAATGATGATAGGTGCTTAACTATGGTAAGTGCTTTCACATTCATTATTTTATTTGAGTCTATAAAAGTTTATGAGAGGGGTAGAGTGAGCATCCGCTCACTTTACAGGCAATGAAATGGAGGTGCAGACATGCATGGAGCTGGTAGGTAGCAGGGCAATATCTTAAGCTTGAGTCTTCTAACCTCCCTGCATTTGTTTGCTATCATACCCTATAGGAAGTTATATAAAGCTGGAGTAATGGCGAGGTCATAACAGTGATTCATTGTAAAAGACACACAGCTCATCCTCTATTCTTCAATTATGTACTTCAGATACACTGTGCTTCCTTGAAAGTGTATACACAGATTGAAGCAAGCCTTTTCATATCCTTGAATATGTTTTCTCAAGAAAATCTACCTAATATTAGTCACCTTGCAAATTTACTGTTAATAGTGAAAGAAAAAAACTGAATAATTTCTCCTCGTTTTGTCTAGAAAATTATACAACTTAACACTATTTTACAATGAGCACAGTGTAATTTTTACCTTCAAATTAGTTGCAGTTTACAGGGTAGAGCAGTACTTGTATGTGATGTATACTGTAGATGTTTAACAAAATAAATGTAAGTGACAAATAGTATTGTCAAGCCAATTTGAATAAGAAATGATAAACTAAATCTTGAAGTATAAACTTTCCAAAAAAGGAGACAGCTTGTAAGTGAAAGAAAAATGTAACTTTCTGTGATCTTTGTAGAGTTCTTAATCAGATACCTTGGATCAAAAATCTATGGGCAACATTCTTCTCTGGCTCCTCAAAAGTGTTTTAATATATGTGCTGCCGAAGCGAGCACATCCTCAAAAGTGTTTTATAAATTCTTTTGTGTCTAAAAAGCAGTAACTGGTTTCCTGTTCAGTGCCTGATGTCCACCATTCAGCATTATTTTCTATTCTATATTTCATATCTATAGGAATTCACTGTAAAACATTACAAACTCCTAGAATTAAAAATTCTATAAATCCCAAAGTAGCATTACATATTTGCATGTATTCATTTCTCATCTTGTTATTTAAAAAGTAACAAGAAGTCAGAAACTAAGAAATGTGGAAAAGAAATATTGAGAGCTTACAACAGAGAAGTATTAACGTCGTCAGAAGTTCTGGAAAGGAATTTCTGATAGCTGGGGATAAATGGGGAGGATTGGGTATATTAGGTAAAAAAAGCTGAAAATCTACTGGTGGCAATACAATAAACTGATTTTTCCAGCTTATATTTGAGTATCTGTAACCACTCAGCAAATACAGAACATGAGGGGCAGGAAACATCCACATTAGGTCTCTTTCTTGTACTGTAAACCTTCGTTGTCAATTTGATTGCTTTAGAATTACCGAGAGGCTCAGTAAATGCTGCATATGTCTGGGTGGGTCACAGAAGTGTGACCTTAGGGTCTGTATCTGCTCCCTGTCTCCTTCATCTGTGGTGCTTTTCTTATGCTCTGCTTCTAGGCAACAGTGAACCAACCATCTTTGCTCTGGCATGCCTTGTTGCCATGTTTCTGGCTTGAGTCAGGCAGCCATGGACTGAAGGCTCTGAAAGAATGAGCCAAATACCTCTGCTTCAAGACGCAGGGGCCAGGTATGCTTTCCAGCGTGCTAAAGCTGACCCATGCACATTAACACCAAACAATGGGGTCATGGTGGTAATTAGATCTGATCATATAATTCTGAAACCTTTGGAACTGGTCTGCAGAAAGAATTTGCAAATGTTTGGAGACAATTTTAGATAAATTTTATAATGCTGTAAGCAGTGTATAATGAGTATTTATGGTCAGATCTCAGAAGACCAGAATGTTGATGAAAATACAGACAGTAAAAGACAGTCTCATGAAGTTTTATATGGGGATTGTATTGCTCATTATTGAAAAAATGCTCTACTTTTGTTTTTATATTTGAGACAGGATCTCACTATGAATTCAGGCTGGCCTTGAGCGCACTTTGTAGCCCATGCTGTCCTCGAACTCACAATGATCCTCCTCCTTCAACCTCCCGAGTGCTGGGATTACAGGTGTGTGCCATGATGCTCAGTTTGAAAAAATGCTCTTATCCCACATACTGATTGCAACTTGTTTGAAGGCAAACATTATATTTTATCCATTCTTGGAAATGCCTACTTGTTGGTCATTCCCTAAGACTCTGAGGTTGAATTTAAGAGGTATGAACTAATTGATTTAGTTTAGGAAATTTCAAGGCAGTCAAATGTTCAAGTTGTGGCATGGGTACTGCTGTCTAATTTAGCCAGATTTATAGTGAGGATCAGGAGCCAAAAACATAAAATAAAAATTTAAAAATTTTAAAATCTGTCCAATAGAATAGACACAGGTAAATTTTGAGCCAAAGGAGTTAAAATTGGTACCATCATAATGAAATCAACATGTTAAAGCAGAACAAAATGAAAGGCGTCTTGAGGGCAATTTAGGAATCAGTAAAACCCCCCTCATTCCAGGCTCCAGAGTGTACAAGTATAATGTTTTCACGTGAGAAGACATACATTGAGACCTGTGCTCTAAAATTTCCCCCAGGAGAGTATTTCCTTGAATTAATTTCACAATGCTCAGGAATTTAGACATTCAGATGATACCACAGCTATTTTTCTAGGGGTCCTATATTCTGCTTATACTGCTGGCAGACTTTGACATAATCCAGTTAATGCTGGATGTTCAGGCATGCAATCTGCAAGAATTATGGGATCCTGGAAGCTTCTCTCCAAATTTCAAAGGAAGGCTTAGAATGTCAGGTAAAATCCTGTAACAAGGCAGTTCCTGCAAGGTGAACCTGAGAGGATGGTGAAAGAAGCTATGGTAAAAAACATGTAGGACATGACGTTTACCCTGATAAGTTCTGGTATTGCCTTGGTCCTATCCTTGTCTACTGACTTATTTCTCATTTTTTCAAACGGCAATATTTTCTCAGTGGCATCATATATTAGGCAGATAACTTACTTTTAAATATTCTAGAGGCTCATAACTAAGAGTTTGCCTTGTGTTTCAGAGGATATTTTGGACTTGGACTTTTGTACTTTATTGAAACTGTTGAGAATTTAACAGAGGCATTATTGCATTTTTGGTTAAACACAGTTGCATCATGTTAAGCAAAATTATGAACTTATCATTATTATTATTATTATTATTATTATTATTTGGATATTATGTGAGGTTTAAGGAGATGTGTTTGGCTGACAATTTGACAAGAGGTGAAATGTGACAGTTAAGTTTAATTGTCAATTTCATTGTCTTGGGAGATACCTAGGGTGTTAATAAAGCATCTTTTTGTATGTGTCTGGGTAGCTCGTGAAAATTTGAGCTTGGGGTTCATATCTGGCCCCTGAACTTTTCTCTCCAGTGCTGTTCCCCTGCTCTTGTTTCATAGCTGCTATGAACTGAGCATCTTTGTTCTGCTGTGTTCTTTCACCATGATATTTTGTCTTGGAGCCCAAACTCCATGGACTGAATCCTCTAAAACCATGAACAAAATGTATCTCTTCTCCTTTAAATTGTGATTGTCAAGTATATTGTCCGGCACTGGGAAACTGATCAGTATTCTGGCAATCCTCAGTCATTACTGCTATATATACTATAAGCAATTCTTATTATATTAGTTTTCATTTGAACTGACCTATGTAAGAACAAATTATGCATTCATGAGTTTGCTAACATCTCCAGGGCAGAGAGAAAACTTTGTTTCCCCTAAGAAAACACAGAATGAGATTGTTAGTACTGAAGGTTAATATTCCCTTGGCTTCCAACATTTTCTTAAGAAAGCTAACCAGATTTTGATTTAAAGGGCTGGCAACCATTTGCCTCAGTATTTTTTGCTGTTCATAGGTTGCCAGTTAACTATTTGAATAAAGTTTTTCAGTGGTGCAGTAGAATTAATGCCTTACTAAAGGACAGGTTTGAATTTGTAAATAAATACCTTGAGGTTGGACATCACTGGTATCCCCAGCGTTTTATAATGGAATAAAACTGCAGCTGCCCCAAGTTTATCATACTTTGTATCATTTACTGGTTTCTTCCCTTTCCAGTATTTCTTCTTCATTATTTTTACTGAATTTCCTGGGATCACCTGTAAAATAAATTGGTGCTACTAGCATCATCTTATCAGAAAAGCATCACACTCTTGACAGAATTTCACCTAAGTAAAATGTGCACTAGTAACAAACTCTTATTTTGAAACAAAACACGACTTTACAGCATTTCATATCTGAAAGAAAGGACTCTTTGAAGTGATTTTAAATAACATCTCCATCTCTACCCAAAGAAGCAGAATAGGAAGCCCATTAATAGTAATGCTTCGCTCTTGTGCATAATTTTGCACGTTTTATAGCTCTTTCCCATATTTAATCGTATTTGATCCTCATGACAACCCTGTGCAAAATGTAGGGCAAATGTTAGCTTGAGGGACGATGTGGAGTGGTAGAGTGAGCTCTCTGAACTGGGGGTCTGGAGACCTGATTCTGTCAGTAATTAGCAGCGCAACCACAGACAAGGCCTTAACCCTCTCTGTGTCTCTCTATCCTTATCAAGGGAAGAAGGGCTAGTCTGTGAAACTGCGAAGACTCTTTCATCTATGAACACCTCATAAGATCCAAAATACAGAGATGGAAGGTGAAGACTGTAGGTGAGAGTTGGTATAGGGTCAGAAAATGGCCAGTAAGAAAGTTAGTACTAAAATCAAGATCTAATAACACTAGAAGAAAAGGAACATTATGTAGAAAATGATATCTAGCATTGATTTAGAACCTCTTCTATCAGCCACTGAGTTCACATTACATATTACATATTATCATCAATACTAGAAAAGATCCTATGGAGTGTGCGTTAATTTACCAACAAGGAGCCTTAGATTTCAAGTGTTTATGTCACTTGGCTTAGGTCACAAGCTCTCCATGGATCTACTAATATCTGAACATGTTGATGCACCCAAAATAAAAATCCTCTTTAGTTGAACAAGTGATATTCACACATTTCACAAGTATATTAATAATGTTAGGATGTACTAGAATCTTGGGATATATATAGGTCCAAGTTTTAACTCCTTCTGCAGTTATGTTTCCTCCTGTACATTATGGTTACAGTTGTTCCTTTGAGATTGTTAAGAAAAATAAAAATGATGAAGAATTCAAGTTAATTTTTGTATTCATTTTCCCATCAGTCTTCCCAAACCAACTGTACAATGCCAGATTCATATGACTAAAAGCACAATGGATAAAACTGGAAAGTAAGTGGTATACTGGAACTCTTAAATAACTTAGGAATTTGTTTTGTCTGGTTTACCTCTGTCCTGATTCTATCCAGTGATTTTTGTGGAAAATTCCATCTCTGTATATTGTTTCAGTAGTACTACTGACTTTACTAGTTCTTCACTGACAGACCTTCCTATTCCATTTTACCCAATGAGCCTATATGTCCACACACATGTCTGTGTATGGAGAACTGAGTATGTTGGTGATTACTGCACTTATTGTCAGATTCTTCTAAAGAATGTTTCATATCCAGTGGACTATAAGTGAACTGTGAAGCTAGTAGGACATGTTGAATATACCAAGGAAATTGCATAATAATTATATTTTAGCTTAAATAACACCAAAAATGTTTAATTAAGACTTTTAATTAATAGTTGAATGATTAATCAATCAATAATTATGGCAATGATGATAGGATATAATTGCACTTAATTAGAGGGGGCTGATTAATGATCAGGGTAAACTGTTCCTTGAAAAATTTCAGAAATGATGGATTTTGGCTCACAGAACTGAAAAGAAATGCCAGAACTGCAGATGATGGGTCCTTGGCAACTAGGGCATGGGAGGCAAAACATATGATTAAACCAAAAGA
Source organism: Dinomys branickii (assembly GCA_004027595.1). NCBI lineage: Eukaryota > Metazoa > Chordata > Mammalia > Rodentia > Dinomyidae > Dinomys > Dinomys branickii. Next base: position 89,150 of record PVLD010005495.1, on the reverse strand, counting down.
AATTATTCTATTTTTCAGTTTGTTCATCATTGTACTACTAATTTGTACAAGTTTGAGATTAATGAAAGAAAATATGCATCTGAGGAAGTCTACAGAAAAAGGAAAAAATAGAAATTGCTTGAGATAGTTTTCTTTGTAAGCTCATTTTTCATGGTTGCTCTATCTCCAAGGGCAAAATGGCTGTGTGAATTCAAATGACATTCTTATCAGTTCATCACAGGAAGAGATGAGATGGAGGATCATACATCCCAAGGACATGTTCCTTGTTTATAGAATGATTACTCCTCTGACTTCTGCTTGCTGTACTCTAATCAAATCTAAGTGGCCACTGGGACTAATGTGAATTCTACCTAAAGATGGCTGAATTCTCTTTGGAGAACAGAGAGGGGATTTCACTTCAGTGTCATCTAACTAATGAGGTTGAATCGTACAACGCACTAACATGAAGAGGCTATCCATGCTCCACAGTGGAGAGAAGTGTTTTTTGGAGTAGGTAGCACCGTATTTTCAATCCTGCAGATACTTATCAGGAAATGGATCAAACTTACTGTAAACATCTATGAATAAATACATAAACAGATTAGCTGTAAAGAAACACAACATCACAAAGTATTTTTGAAAGTCTTTCGGTGTACTAGAAAATATGTTTTGGTTGCAGCTAGGGAACTGTCTGCTCTCCAAATTACCCATGGCTTACATTCATGGCTCTGTCTCCCTCCGACTTACATACACCCTCTCTGAATTAAATCCCAAGCACAGCAAGAATTCTATATGCAAAAGTATTTAACAAAGCAGTTCATGACCTGAATCAATCAATGTTTGTATTGATTATCTACTTTCTTTGTCCAAACATACAGGTTGCTGTAGTAGATACAAGTAAAGGGAGAGACTGTATATCTCTGTTTTTAACTCCTCCACAGCTACTACACATAACTGATTGAAAATAGAACATAATAATCAGAGAATAATTTTCATATAGAAACAAGTCACTGCAACACCCTTGTCTTCAATTACTTTATTGACATGTGAAAACAAACAAAAATCTTACCATGATTTTTCCATAGCTTATCATCTCATTCCCTTGTTGTAATGCAATTGTGACACTAACTTTCCATAGTCAACACAAACATCACAAGTAAAGAACACAATTCTCATTAAGTCTGACCTTCTGACACTTGTCGCTAGCCCCTGGGCTCCCAGCGCATCTGGATTTTTGACCTGTAGTTTATAAATTTGGCAGTTTCTATTACCATCTCAGGTTGCATGATTCAATAAAATGACTCACAGAATAGCAGTTGTATTATAATGGTTGGCTCTGGCATTGAATGTAATCTTCAAGGTTGAGAAGTTATGCTGGTACCACAGTTCTTCAAGTCTCAAACATCTAAGGATGAAACGTATTTTGGACTTCTCATGCTCCATCAGGAAGCTACCTAAAGCAACCCCCATGAACCACATTATTAGTATAAACTCAGATGTAGGCTCATGGCCCCACTGTGAATAACAACAATACTCCAACACTTGGGAATTTCCAAAGAATTTCCTCAAGAAAGGAAATTATGTCAAATGGAAATTATGTCAACTGTTATGTTCACGAACAAGATAATGTGTCTTAGCATTTTATTTTAAATTTTAAACAAAAATACCGTGTCTTGGTTTTATTTTTAAAGACCAAGAGAGCAGTACAGTTTATTGTATTCATTATGACACAGCACTCCTCAACAATTTCAGAAGTGAGAAATGTTATGTTAGACTCAGCTTAAGAAAAGTATTCAAAACTGCTGTAAAACTTAAATTGGACTTTGCAGGATACGTGTCATCTGCCAGAAATAAGTTTCTTAATATTCCATATAAGCCATTAGTATAGTTTAAAGCATTATTGCTTATTGATTTTTAAAACATTTTGTATATTTTTAATGCTTCATAAACAGACAATTTAAGAGAACCTGAGTTCTTCTTTATATTCCAAAATCACTTTACAAAGTAATTGGAGGAGAAAAATGTTTTTGTAAAGTATCTAATTTCTTGCTTTACTTATGTTTTTGCATAGGAAAAACCAGAAACTTTGTAGCTGCACCTGAGACAAAATCCTGGCTCTAATCTAATCTAATCTAATCTAATCTAATCTCTCTCAATTTCTAGTTTGATCAGTTTGATCATTTGACCTGTCAGAAATTTAGTTTCTACCTGCTAAATGAAGAGCATCTGCTTTGTCCAACTCATAAGGTTTTAAGGCCCCAGTAAATTATTTTATTCCCAAAGTGAATATTAGAAAAAATTTGCAAATTACCAATATATTCTTCAGTAGTAAACCATCTCTTTCTCTCAAGCTCATTAACTCTCAGTAAACTTTCTCCTTTCCTCTTTTGAATGATTCTAGTATTTCAAATTATAGCTCAAGAATTTTTAAGAATGATGCTGTGAAATCATTTTCATTTAGTTTCATGGCAGGTGGGGGAATAACTTACATACAATTGCATGATCAAGAAATAGTACATTCTAGGCAAATTTAATTGAGAGTCAGTGAGCCCCTGTGGGTAGGGTCCCTCCTATCTTTTGCATTCTGACCTTGGGCTGCATGAGAGAGATTTGAGTGTACACACTTCCTACCACTGTAAGTGATATAGAAATATATGTTAAAAACATACACAACGAAACACTAGAAAAATGAATTCTGACTGAGGGGAGAATCAGAGGATGCTTTAGAAAAGGGTTTATTATTACCCTTGCTTGAGAAGTAAAGAGCTGTGTGAGGATTTCAAACACAAGTTTGCACAAAGTTCAGAGTTGGAGAAGGAGCAGAGCCTGCCCCAGGAATAGAGGCTGAAGAGTCACAGCCTGGATATGGAAGGCTTTGGATGAGAGGCTAAAGCCGGTCACACCATAACTGCATACAACAGCTTAGTGCAGAGGATAGTAGCAGAGGGGAGAGTAACCACGTTTTGTTTTGCAATTCCATCCTTACTGGGGTGAAATGATTTGGTTGGGCCACACAGTAATCAAACCTTCCCAATAGTCACGTTAGCAGGGTTTTTATTGACTGCTTAATATGAGCCAAACAACATCCAAAGCCTGCTGAATTTATTAATACCTTTAAATCCCTACTTAGTTCTAAAAGGTAAATATTGTTATTAACTTCGGTGCTTACAAAGAGAAAAGGAAACACAGGGTGAGCCTATGCAGTGTTATCAGGCAGTTTGCCTACGTAGCCATGCTCCTTCCTCACTGGAGGAGGACCTGAATCCAAACAAAAGCAGCGATTAAATAAACAAAATGAAAAACAAAACAAAAGAGCAGAGGGAAGAGCTTGACAGGGAAATGTCAGGAACACTCTCTTTCCTTTCTGTGCTTTGATTTGTAGTTTGTCCCAGAGGCTCAGGTCTTGAGATCTGATCACCAGCTTGTGGCACTGTTGGGTGGCGGGGAAATCTTCAAATGGTGGGTTTTAGGGAAAAAAGGTAGGACATGGGTGTGTCTTTGAAGAGAGAGAAAGGACAGTGCTGTCAACTTGTCTCTGCTTCCCTCCAGCTATGAGGTGAGCAACTTCATCTCCTGTGATCTTCTTCCTTGCCACAGGTGAGAACGTCATGGGACCAAGTGACCAGGTACTGAAAACTCTAAAACATGAGCCAAGGTAAATAATTCTTACTTTTCGGTTATTTATCTCAGATTCATTAGAGTAGAAAGCTGATGAATACATGTGGGCTTTGGCGTTCTGGCGAATGAAGGCTTGAGGGTTAAGAATAGACCCAAGGAAGAAAGATTTCTCTAATGAGCTTGGAAACTCTGCCCAGTAATCACTGATTTTTATAAACTTTTATGAAATTTGAAACTTTTATTTATTTTTAATTTTTTTTATTTTAAAGAACATAGTACAAAAAAAGAGCATAGCAAAATACAAACAAAAGAAAGGAAGGACATTAAAAATGATACGGGGTTTCAAACCAAATGATAGGGATTAACGGTCGTTGCTATATACTGTTACCTTCAACCAAGTTACTCAGATTACCAGATGTAACAATAGAAGACTGATAAACTCATGAAAGGGAATGAGAAACTAATAATTCAAAAGCACATTAGAGACAATACATAGTTTCACTAGACAGGATTGTAGGAATTCACCAATAGTTGTTACACTTCAAATTGTTGTCATCATATAAGTTGCTCAGATTACCAGATATAAGCAAGCAAAGTTGATCTAGATGTAAAACATCTTATTCATTAACTGTTCTCCTCAAGAAACCATCAAACATCAGCAGTACGATTATGCCTCTGATCCCTATATATAATGCCTTAGTACTTTCTTTTACTTCTTTCCCTCATTCCACTTGTGAAATCATGCATATCCATAAACCTTGCCAGAAAGACAATTATTACAAAAAGCAGAGATTATTTACATAAAGAATTCTATGTGGCAAAAAATGAGGAGCAAAACCTTGGCTACCCCTTTTGATGTGAGTACATCGCTTCTCCCTGAGTCTGTACTGGGTGAGGTGTTCGCATAGGATCGCATCAGTCTGTGACTTCCACAGCTGCTTCTCAGAGTTCACCACTACAAGGGAAGTGAGAGTCCGTGAAGTGAGGCCTGGGACTGCTGGGAGGGATTTAATTACCTGAAAATCTCCACAGCCCAGAAAAAATGATGGTTCATGGGATAATCACTTGGAAGGTGTGGAATAATAAGTAGTGGAGGCTGTTCCACTAGAGTCTATTGTCACTCCATTAGCGATGATAGAAACCCAGTGCGTGATCGGTGGCTGCAGCATTCCTTCAGAACTCATACAGCAATAACTGATAAAATGTAGTCAGGTATAAATAAGTAGACTTCTATATGGTAGGTTGAATAAACTGATTACAGGATACTGCAAGTGTCAGTGGAATTATGGGGGGTGTTTTATTTGTGAAGTGAAGGGTAGGAATTCCCAGGCTTTAAAACTGTGAGCTATTCTCAGGGGCACACCGCCTGGCCACCCAGGCCTTCTGAAATCTGGGCGGAAGCCTCTTTAACCTCAGAACTCTTGCATTCTCCACGCACCGAAGGCCAGGGCCACGTGGATGATGCCAAGGTCCACTGCCACCTGGAGCAGTAGCCAAACTTTCCTCTCTCTTGGCCATAGGGATCGAATGCCTGGATTCCTGGGCACACTGAATCCAATGCTGAGGAACAAATTCTCTACGCTGCCTCCATTCTGGAACCTGGTGCGGCCACCGCCACCATTCTGGAACATAGCACTCTTTGGCTTCCTTCTCAAGGCAAGGTCTTCTTTCACCTTTGCGGTTTTAAGACTGCAAAGGTTGGAGACTTGCTTCCTGTGATGCCCTCAGGTCATCTTTTCCATTCTCTAGTTCCTTCTCAGCAATAGAGAGCTCCTCAGCCTTATCTTTGCAATCCACAGTTTTGCTGGAGCTTCCTTTCTTACCAAACTCACAACATTTTAAATCATCCTGCTGGGCTCTTTGCTCTTGATTGTCAATATAAATCTGGCTAAAAGCCCCCAACAATAGCCATGCCACTGCTCGACTGCTTTGAAATTTCTTTTGCCAGATTAATCAGTTCACTGCTGCCCTTAATCTCAGTCTTAGGCAAAGTCTCTGGACACAAGCAAAATGCAGACAAACTTTCCGCCAAGCCATAACATACATCGTCTGGAGTCCAACAACCAATGAAGTCCTTCTTCCCAACAGAAACCTCCTCAACCTGGTCTTTACCGGCAGGGTTTTTATCAGCCTTCTGGTCTTCTGAGCTCTGACCAGACATCTCCGAACCTTTCCAAACTCTTCCCACAAGCAATTTCCAAAGGCTCTTGAACCACATGGTCAGGTATAGTAACAGCAATAACCCTACTCCGCTGGTACCAAATTCTGTCTTGGTTACTTTTTTCTCATTGCTGAGACAAAATACCCAACACCCAAAATGAAGGAAGGAAAGGTTTATTTAGCTTACAGTCCATACTTGGCTGCCTCAGAGGCAGAGTAGCACATGGCAGAGGGCAAATGTTCATGGCAGCAGAGCACAGCAAAAACAACCAGAGAAAAAGGGAGGAATCGCTGCAAGCAGCCTCCTTCCTTCCCTTACATTGTAAACAGGCTACCCCCCACCCAGGGGGCTTGTAGCTCTCACACAATGTCCATGCCCTCCACTTCCACAGGCTCAGGATGTGTACAAAGTAAGCACGCTGGTTTCCTGCTGAATCACTCAGCCAAACCTCTAGACTCCCCAAGTTGACACAATGTATCAACCATAACAGCTATATACCTCAGATTTAGATTGCAGAAGTCCTGCAGGGGGATCATAGGACAAGTTCCTGACTTGGCTAAGGAGTTTTCTTCAGGATCCCCAGAACTGACCAGATTTTATGAAGGTGAAGGAAATGTTTTGAAGAACACAGCCATATTTTCTGATAAGGAAAACTGAAATAGAAGCAGTTAGGAAAGATAGAAAAATAAGTTGTTGAATAGGAAAGCTTATGATTTTTTTACATCCTAAAATAAAGGAGAATATGGACATTCTTGGTCAGGTAAACCACAGATCCTACTTTACTGGTAGGATTTTGGCATTTTAGGTGAAATATCAAATCATCATGGCATTTGGGCAACTTTCAAATTGGGGTGTGTCTTGGTTATTTTTCTCTTGTTGCTGAGACAAAATAACACAACACCCAAAATTAAGGAAGGAAAGGTTTATTTAGCTTACAGTTTGTGGAAGTTTCAGTCCTTACTTGGCTGGTTCTGAGGCAGAGTGGCACATGGCAGAGGGCAAACGTTCATGGCAGCAGAGCACAGCAAAGTCAACCAGCCCAAAAGGGAGGAATGGCTGCAAGCAGCCTCTTTTCTTCCCTTACATTGTAAACAGGCTATCCCCCACGCACGGGGTGTGTAGCTCTCACACAATCTCCATGCCCTCCTCTAACACAGGCTCAGGATGTGTATAATATAAGCACCCTGGCTTCCTCTGGACTTATCAAGTTGACACAATGTATCAACCATAACAGGGTGTTACTTATGGCAATCACTGGCAATGCTAAGCGATCAGGGGAGAGTATAGTAGAGTGTAACTTTTGTTTGTTTGTTTCTTTGTTTTTTAATAATGGAAATTGCATCCAGAGTATTCACACTGAGCTACACCCCCAGTACTTTTAAAAATTTTACTGTGTTGACAAACGGTCTTGGCAAGTTGCTGTGCGTGGGCTCAAACTTCTGATGTTCCTGCCCTGATCTCTCAGAGTGCTGGGATTACAGGCATGTGCTGTCACTCTTAACAGATGTGGTGGAAGGTTTGATGTGTACTCTAATATTTTGGATATAAGAAACACTTCTATACTATGTCAAAATGACTTTCAAAAAGAATGAAGTAATCGTAGTTGGAGGTATAGTTCAGTGGAAGCATGACTGATTAGCATGCTGCTAAAGACCCTAAATTCAATCCCTAGTAAGGGATAGATGATAGGTAGGTAGGTAGGTAGGTAGGTAGATAGATAGATAGATAGATAGATAGATAGGTGGATAAGAGAAGAAAAAGAGAAAATTATATACCTCTTGAGCTAATCTCAATATCCATGTGTATGTCATGCATTGTCTCTCCTAACATCAACAGAAAAAAATATTCTTTTTGTTAATTCCTTACAACTCCAACAATATTTGTAACAGTATTCTGGAAGCTTTGTGTGAAGGATAGGCTACAGAATATTTCACTTCCAATTCAAAAACAACAAGACACCTGAGAATGTTTAATATAACTCAAATAATTTGTTAGTCTGTAATTAACACAGGCAAACTGGAAAATGAAATGGGGGGAGCCAGGCATGGAGTAATGAGTAGTGTCAAGTGCCTTAGATAAAAGCCACAGAGGGTGGGAATGGGTGACAGTCAGTAGAGAAGGAAAGGTGTGGTCACAGAATAGAGAACTGGGGCCCTACAAGGCTGGAGGGTGTGCATCACCAATAACTCACTGGTAGAACGTGACCAGGTACAACTTTAGAAGGGTGGTTCTTTAGTCATTGGGAAGGTGTTAGAGTGTTCAGTTTTGAGAACAATAGTATATTCTTAGGCAAAGGTTTATACAAGTAAATTACTTCAAGCATATAACTCCCAAGGGTTTATATTATATCTAATGTGAGTTAGCTTTATTTCTTGAGTAAAAATATAATCTCATTAAGAATAAGAGCTTGGTCCTTCTCTTCCCCCTGAATCTCTCACAGGATAGGTGCTAGCAACTCAATGAACAGAGTTTCTGCCAGATTTCCACACTTACTAGTACTGGGGAGGTTACAAAGAGAGAGTTAAAACCTTATGCTAACATCAGAGGTATAAAATATTGTGTAAATCATTAAAATGTGCAGTTTTGGTTTTTTTCACTTATAAAATATAAGAATTGCATTTGCTAAACTCTAAATTCCTTCCCATTTTCATAGCCTCACATTTTAAAACTCAAATTGTATTTAGTCTTTCTCTAAACTCCTGCTCAAACACATCACATCGGTTGACTGCTGTGTCATCAGGCATCACTTCATCATTGTTAAATCTGTAGTCCCAGCGAAGGAGATCTATATCATTCAGAAACCTTAAAGTTCAAAGCAAGTCATATTTTCAAGATTGTCCCTAATACTGTGGGGTCCTAACTGACTTATACTGCATTGATATCTACATGAGGAACATACTTTTATCCTGTATTGTTCAGTTTTTCCATCGCTGGGATATCTGGATGCCTCTCCCCCAAATCCTCATGCATTCAGAGACAGGATTTGGGGAGAGGGAGGTACTACAGCTGCCTTGGTATTAGAAGATAGGATTTGGTCAGACAAGCAGGACACTAACGGGGAATGTTTGGAAGGGTGTGTCTCCCTCTCTAACTTGGCCCTTTGGCCTTTGCTTTCTGGTGGACTTGATATGAGCAGCATTCTTCCGCCAGACCCTTCCCTAATGCCACTGCCCATTCAAGGACTCAAACTTCTAAATGGGAGCCAAAATAAACCTCTCTTCCTTTAAGTTGGAAGTGTCAGTTAGTTTGCCTCAGAGACAAGGAAAATAACTAAGTCATTGGGACAAACTACCCAACATCTATAACTTAAGGAACTGATTAGCATGGCTCATGGTTTCAGAGACTTAGTCCATGGCTCTGAGGTAGAGATAGGCAGAAAGGCGAGGTGGAGCACAACTCTTCTCTTTGTGTCAGCTGGAAAGCACACAGGAGAACAAACAGCAGTAGAGATGAAGCAGCTAGGAAAGAGTTACGCTCTCCAAGGTCATGCCTCTGTGGCCCACCCTGATACACCCAGAAATGTGCTTTACTCATTCCCTAGGCAGCTCTCCAGCCAGTCAATTTAAAATCAAGTGTAACTGTCACATAGCCCTTGATTTGTATGTACCTTGACAAGAAAATACTACACTTACCATTTAATTTTTGCAGCCTTGAACTTTCTCTCAATACATTCTGAGTACATCAGAATATCTGCAATGTGAAGAAAGTGAATTACAACAAAGTATCTCTTTCTACATGTCATTTGAAGATTGTGTAATTACCGTCACTTGTCATAATCAAGATGCTTTTTCCTAAAAATCAGAATTAAAAAAGATCAGAAATAAAAAGGAAGTACCTGGAGGAAAGAAGGAAATATTTTCCAGTTTCTGTGGTTGGGCAAGTTTAGAATGCTTTGTATAGTGCCTATGGTTCATGTGTCTTCTTTTAGTTTCCAAGTAAATACTACTCAGAAGGGAGAGAAATAGCAATGATCTGACCAGGCAAATGACAAGTTTCTCTTTCCTATAGAGAAATGAATAAACAAATCTGAAAATCATGTATCTTCATATAATTACTTGAAAAATATTCCAGAATGTGACTTACTTTGTAATTCTCTCTCATTTAAAAATTATTAGTAGGAATATCAGGCTTTTGACAGCATAATAGTTTCATGCATATAAATGATACAGTAAAAATAAGTAAATGAAATTGGATTTTGATATATGAAAGATGGTTTCCTATTGAAGTTGACAATGCTGAAAAATAAAATGTGACCTAACTTGTTGGTGATTCCTGGGGGCAATATTTATTGTGCAATATCCGGGAAGCTGCTTTTATTCTCTGATTTTTTTCACTAAAAATCAACAAGTTTCCTTTTGGCTTAAATGTTTAAATATGTTAAATATGTTAAATATCATATGTGAATGTTAAATATCATTCACATATGTTTAGTGTTTGTCATAGGCACAAGATTCATCCCAGAAGATATCCACATCCTGTGCTCATTTCTGCAGCACCTACGCTAAAATTGAAAAGATGTCTGCCTCCTAGTATCACTGGGGCCTGAAATTATATGGTAAAGGGGATATAAAGTTGTAAATTTTACCAAGGTTGCCAATTAGTTTATCTTGAGATGGGCAGACGATTTCAGATGATGAGAGGGAACATAATGTAATCCCAAGGTACTTAAAAGTGCAACAACAAGGGTGAAGAAAGAATGTTCAAATTAATAATTAGTAAATACAAATTAAACTCACGTTGTACTACTACTTTACATACATCAAGACAGCAATTAAAAAGGAAAGGGAGAGGGAAAAAGAGGAAAGGAAAATAAAAGATGCTGATGAGGTAGGGGAGAAATTGAAGCCCTTGTGAACTGGTTGTGGGAATATAAAACCATATAGCTTCCGTGAAAAATACTTTGGTTGTTTAACAAAAGTTAAATATAACATTGCCATATGATATACTGAGCTATTTCTAAGGTTCCAAAAAAGGATAGACACAGAGACTCAAACTGATATATGTGTATAAATTGTGATGCAATTGGGGAAAACCTTAGAAATTAGCAGTGCACACTGCTGAGTGTTTCGGTGGGTGTTTCCAGAAACCACAGGGTGGTGAGCGCTCCAACTTCATCAGTGATGTAACCCAGCAATGAGATGATGGTTTGATGGCATTATTGCATGGAGATAGAATCAGGAGGCGTCTAGTAGGAAGGAGTCCCTGGCCCGTTTTTCTCAGACTTTCACCCAGCATTGGCTTCAACTTTGTGGCTGCCTTAAGGTGAGTGGCTTTCCTTTGCCATACCTTCTGCTATAACGTCTCTATCTGGACACAGGCCTCCAGCAACGGGGCCAGCTGACCATGGACAGAAAACAATGAAATCATGAGCTCAAATAAATCTTTCATTCTTTAAATTGATTTTCTTAAGTTTTGTCTTCATATGAAGCCGATTAGCACACTACTGTTTATAACAGCATTTTCTACAAAGGCCAAAAGTTAGAAACAACATAATTGCCATTCAAGAGATCAACGGTTAAGCCCAGTGCGGTACATGCATGTGTTGAAGTGGAATTCCGCCAATAAAGCATTCAATTCTGATACATACCACATTTGAGCCTTGAACACATCCTCATAAGTGAAGTGGAGTAACTTGGGTAGAAAAGGACGATATTATATAATTCCATTTGTATGTTGCACTTCGCTAAGCAAATGTATAGAGACAAAACCTTGTAGAGATTACAACTGTTAGCAGGACAAAGAAATGTGGTGTCATTGTTTAATGGGTACATGGTTTCTGTTTGGGATGACAAAGTTTTAGAAATAAATAGTGGTGATGGTTATTTAACATTGTAAGCATATTTAATGCTAGTGCATTACACAATCAAAATTGACCAACATGGGGAATGTTATATTACATATTTTTAATCACAATTGATAAGCAAAAAGACAATTTGAAACTTACAAATTCTATTGTACTATAACTGTTACTACTCCTAAGATACTGAGATTGTTATACTTTTTTGATTTTAGCACACATATTAGGACTGTTGTATTATTTTAAACTGCCAAGTATTAGGATATAAAGGAATTCATTATTAAAAATATGTAGACACAGAACTTAATAACTACCTAAGATCACATAAAAAAGGTTAGGAGTAAGGGTAGACCTTAGATATGAATCCACAAAATATGGCTGCAAATCCATGTCCCTATGTTTCTTCCAAATCATCATATGGCATCTTGGTATGCTACATAAGTGTAAAAGTTTCAAATGTAAAAATGTTTTACACTTTAAACCAAATACAATATTCTAGTTTATGAACCAATAGAATTTTAATGGTATGTAGTGGAGATTCATTCTGAAATTCAGCTCTTGATACAGGAACTAACTAGGAAAACTCATTGCAATTCTTCAACATCAGTGTTGTCACCTCTGGCGGGGCACTGCTTGGAGTAGTGGGTCACAGTAGATGCAGGACCAGTGAACCTGCGAAGGTTAATACATAAGTGACTTTTGCTGCTGTCTCTTGTGCAGCCTCTAGCACCTTGTAAGCCCTTCCAAATCTGTCTCATAAAAAGGATGTCTATGTGGGTTTTCCAAATCAAGTACACATTTGTATGTCTTTCAAATGTGTCACACCACAATTGGTGGAAATGAAGTTTTGCAAAGAAATTACTTATCAGATTTTGCATTCTCTAAAATTATAAGCACAATTTTGAAAGTAATTTTTTTCCTTGAGTAGTTGCTTTTTCATCTTGTCAGAGAAAACTGATGTCTATAAAATTTATTTATTTTTTTCTAATCCTCAAATCCTTGTTTTTGTGACTGCCTATGATTTGGAGAGTGGTGACCTCCTTGAGAACAGAAATGTGTCATTTCTGTCTTGCAGATGGCTCCTGCATCTTGTGCCATTTGATATTTCTCTCTTTTCTGCAGTTAGGTGGCTCTGATTCTTAATTAAAAGATTCATTCCTATGGCAGCTTTTATAAAGTGAATATCTGCGCATGAAGGAAGAGGAAGGAGAACAGAAGGAGGAGGGAGTGTGTTCTGCTTTCCACCAGACACTAAACATTACGCTCATCTTTTCACACCTTGTGGAGTTTCAATTTTCCCCTTAAAATGTGGATTAAACAAAGTTGCCCAAAAGCATATGCTTTCATGTCAAACATTTCACTTATTTGGGAGGCTCAAAGCAGCCTGAGAGCACTTGCTGACTCCTCCTGAGGGGAGGGGGCAGGGTGCTGTGAGCTTCTAATGGGAAACTCTCCTCAGGAAAGGTAGAAGGTGGGCACTAGAGGGATGGCAGGGATCTGGTCCTTGCTGGGTCATATGGACTGACCAAGAGTTTGCCCTTAATGGACAGAAGGATCAGGGTCAGTTGCCAGATTGATGCTGTCCACCTTTTTGGGCTGTGATTTCACAAATGATCACACGTGGAATGAGCCAGTACTGATGAAGTGAACTCTAGGGAACAGGCATTTGCTGCAGGTAAGCTGCTAAGAAAATGTGCAGCTCTCTGCTGTATGAACGCAAGCCTGACCCTCCAGTCCTCCACTGTGTAATATTTAGATCATGCAACATCATGGAAGTTCGCTCTTGGATGCATCATCCAGGAGCAGGAGTACAAAGGGTGGGTCCCAGAGTTCCAAAAACCGGACTATTCATTGTGGTCTGACATAACTTGCCACTTTCCATAAGGGTGTCTGTCAAAGGACTTGGTGTCAGGTTAGTGTGGTCATTTGTGAAAGATGAGAGTAATTTTTTCAATCATATGGCAGACTTAAGGTAGTAATTCTTTCCGAAGTTGCAAAGTTTCCAAATTCTTTCCAAAGCTTTGGAACTTAGAGTTATTCATCTAAAATCTCTAAAATTCATTTGCTTAATTTGTCAAATAATATGTCTGTTATGTTTTGTTCAAGGATATTATAAATATGATTATAGTCTAACAAGTTACATTTTGTCTGTTTCAGTTCTTTGATTAGTTGGATCAATGTGGATAATAATAACAGCAAGCGAGCATATGGCCTTTTCTATTCATTAAGCTACGAGCTACAGCTTATAGACAAATCTGACATGGTCTCCACCTATGTATTTTGAAAATAAGTCATTACTGTACCCATTTTACTGATGAAAACATCAAGGCTTTTGGGGATCTAAATAATTTCTCTCAGGTTACTCCACTAATACTTGGTAAAATAGAAATTAAAGCTCACCTGTTTGAATTCATGAGTTTTCTTATATTTGGTTATCTGGCAATAACAAAGAAGTACTGTTTCATTTAGGCCTTAGTTCCCCATGTTAACTAGAATATATATTTGTAAATCATTTGTAAACAGTGCATGTCAGCCTCCGTTTCTGACCCGTCTATCTGCTAAGATGTCTAATGAATTCATGAACAAAATGTACAATTAAATGATCTGTAAATCAAGAATCTTTGGGTAAGCTTCTGGATCTTGCCTTTGTTGTTGGACATTACTTATTCAAATTATTGTGTATGTAATAACTAGTTCATTCATTCTGGAAACAATTAAAGCATAGCATCTGGAGTTATTCTCTCTGGGATTGAGCCCAAATCCAATACTTGCAAATACTGTCCCAATCACTGAACTGATTTATGATTCAATATCCTTATCAAACGCTAGAATCATATAGTATCTTAGGGCTATTGTGGGTATTAAAAGATTAGGTATGGTCAAGAATATAGTGGGCACTGCGTAAGTACAAGGTGTCCTTCACAGATAATTGAGATCAGTCTTAGTGTGACTATAGGCAGTATATGATTTTGTTGTGGGCCTTCTATAAATTGTTGCCTGCAATACCCTACCAGGAAACTAATTTCTTGCATGCACTTACATCATTATACTTTTAGCTTCTTTTCTCCAGAAGATTTTTCAATCTTCCAGAGTTCCAATAGAAATATTGATAGTGAATAAAGCTGCATATGAAGTATTTAATTGTTTTGATTTATAAAAAGGTGTACTGTATAAAAAGGGCTCCAGTAGATAGGTACTGGGATGAGGTACGTAAAAAGCCATACTCAACGAGAGGCACACTGCTGCTAGAGAGATTGCATGGTAACATGCATGCTCTGTTTCTTCAATAATTTTCCTCTGATTGGTTTTAGGGAGACATTTGGAGTCATGGCAATTCAGCTATCATCACATTCAAGCAGAGGCGTAGCTGCCTGTTGCTCAAGACCTTCAATCTTCGTGAAATTCAGACTCTGCTTTCCAGATCCTCCTGACAAGCCTCAAAGGGTAATATCCACCTGCACAGAGTCCAAATATCATTAAATGCACCCAGCCTCAAACCTGACCCTCCTCCTTTTTGTTTCTCTCAGAAAATACTACCACTGCTTCCTGAAGCGCCAATCAGAAACCTAGTTACGTCATGAACTCCTTGCCCAGGTCCTTTTGATATACAAGATTTTTGATTCAGTGCATTTTTTCACCTTATTATCTCCATGCTTATTGCTTCCACATTGATTTAAAATTCCTAATATGTCCTATGGATCATTACAATAGATTGTAAACTCTTGTGTTCTTCTGCTGAGTAGATCATCCATGCTCCCTGTGTTCAAAAAAGTGTTTCTTAATATAAATATGAAATGTTACCTTCTGATTTATCCTCTGAATAATGTTCTAGTATTTTAATAGACATTTTGTAGAGCAGTAATACATTCATGGCAAAACTGGGTGGAAGAGATTACTCATGTCCTCCCTCTGCCAGTACATGCACAGCCTCTCTCACTGTCCCTTACCAGAATGGTACGTTTGTTGTTATTGATGAACGTGAGTCACTAACAATATTATCACCGAAATTCCACAGTTAACAACAGGAGGGCTCACTCTTGGTGTTGGGCTCCTCATAGGTTGGAGCATGATGTGTATCCTTTGTTATAGTACATACAAAGTGTTTCACTGCTGTAAAAATCTTTGGATCTCCACTTATTTAATTTCTGTGTACCACTGATTTTTCTACTATTTCCTTAGTTTTGCCTTTTGCATCATGCCATTTAGTTAGTATAATATGCAATCTTTCAGATTAGCTTCTTTCTTTGTAATGGGCACTTGAATTTCTTTTTACAACTCCATAGTTGTTTTCCATGCTGAATAATATTCCCCTATCAGTACGTATCTCAGTTTAGAGACGCTTTCACCAATGCTGAAGGACATTCTGATTTCTTCAAAATTTGGGCATTGTTGAATAAATATGTTATAAACAACCCTTAGCGGGTTTTCTACACTGAATAACTCTAAATTTGAGAGTGTAAAAGACCAATGGCAGAACTTCAAACACAAGGCTTCACTTCTTTCTCTCTTGCCTTCTTCTGTCTACGCTGCTTTGCTGCTCACTGTAGCCCATGAACCAAGATAGTTTCACTTTCTACTATGCAAACTGTTCTTTCTTATGTCTGATGCACTCCCGGTGCCCACCTTGAGGCATTTTCAGCCTCCGTTCTCTGTATTCATATTTCCTTCTAGTACTTAGTATTTGTCCAGAAAAGTTCTCTCTTCTCTTCAGAATGCCCCCACCCACTCACAGTTTCTGCTGATATCTACATACCTGACTCACACATCTCTCTCCAGTCCCATACCAGCTTCTTACAAAGCTTCTTATAAGCACTGTGTATATTGTATATTTTCTGTGTGGAAAATCTATGTAGAAAAGAACTGCCATGGGGGTAAGTTGGAAGGCATCAGGAAAGGACTGAAGGGGAAGAATCTTGCACCTTATTCTAGTCTTTTTGAACTAGATATATAACTGTGGGGCACCATGCATGGGGGCTTTTTATAACAAAAGAATGCATTTAGAGTAGCTGACTTCTATAGCCCTTGTGGCTCTACCTTTCTTTGAATTTGGCAAAAATTACACAACCTTATCTTGGTTTGAGTTTCATTTTGATTTACTCTACCTCTGTAACTTGAGTCCTGGAGTTCACAAGCGGTCTTAGAATACAATTTGAAGACATGTTGTGATGCTGTCGAAGATGGCCTTTGGGGATTAGAGAAGAAGCCCATTCATGGAACATTTATTGGGTACTCAGTAGGAGCACCAAACTGTTTCACGCATATAGAACATTACAAAAGTAGAAAAAAATCCCAGGCATAAATGGCTTTAAAACATAACTAAGAAAATAAAATTAAAACCAAGAAAGAGAAGAGGGAATGTGCTCCGAGTTTGCACTTTCTATTTTTTTATTTCAAAGAGAATTTAAAAATTTTTAAAAATTAGAAACAATACAGAATGTCACTAAACAAGTTGATAGGCATCCAGCAGTGGTTGCTATATCGCACATTGTTGATTGAACTTTCTTGAAGGCTATAAAATACCCTGGAACACAGGATTTATCAGAAGGGTGATACCGTGAATTTGATGAGGTGTTAAAGTCTGCCAGAAGGGATGACAAGGGACTGAATAGGATGCAACTAGACACAAACCCCAAAACGGGCCCTGTTAGGTGGAGAGTGGGAATTAGTAAGGTAGAGAGACTTTGGAATTGGATGGTGAAGTGGAGACAGCCTCCCTAGTGGTGGAAATGCATGCTGGAGACTGAGAAAGAAGTATGGCCTCCACTTGCACACAGCTGAGAACTGAGCAGGGGACAGTAAACAAGAGAACACTCCAGGGTCTGTGCAGGGAATCGCATGGAAATGACAGCTGCAGCTCAAAAGATATAAATAGGGAATCTTCAGGTGAAAGCGCATAGCAATCTGAGGGTTAAATCAGGACAGTCTTACCCCCTCCCTGAATGATCTCCTTCCTTAGAAACTATGACTCTGAACAAACTTCACCAAACGGTGATTTGATTTGCGTGTTTGCATCACGTTCAGTGCCTCACAGCTCTCATTAACTCCCTCACTATCTACTTGGTTCTGTGTCTGTAAAGCAGCAGGTTTTCACCTCTGTGTACAGGAACAAATCTTACATGTAAATGTTGGCAAGTTACTCCTTGGTTTTCTCAGTTTCATATTCTCAGATATGAGAGATAAGGATCCCCTTTGTCTTCTTTATTTTGTAAGACCCTTTGCTCAGTGAGAAATGCTTTGTTCCACGCAGGGGATTATATGGTGCATGTATTTTGTTTCATTTCAGCCAAAATACCAGAGTTTTGCCAGAAAAATTCAAAGCAAAAGAAACATTCATTTTGCTGTGCTTTTAATGATTTACTTACCCACTAGAATTTATATTTATCCAAATTAGATTCATTTAAATTTCCTTATCCTTCACTCTTGGTAGAAATCACAGCGGTTTTCTTTCTTCTTCACGAGAGAACTCAGATCCAACCTGCAGCCTGTTTCTTCTCTTTATCTGTCTTTCTGTGCCTAACTTCTGCACGCTCACCCACTCCTATTCACTCTGACACACTCGCGTGTTCTCACAGGGACTAAACCCAGGCCCAGCTGACAGAGCCACAGGGAGGGTAGAGCGGCTTCCGCTTCAGCTTAATGAGCTGTTGGACTGGGACGTGACGCTGGCTCAACAGCAGTTTTCGTCCAATGTGGTGTGATCAGGAATTTGCAGAAGTTTATTCTTAGCTGTTTCCTTTGGCTTCAGCAACATGTTAACAGCTTGTGCATGTGGTAATGCCTTTTTTTCATTGCCATGACAACCATTAAAACTTAAGGTATATGTGGGTCAAGATCTGGCCAATCATTGGTTGCTGGTATGCTGGAAGGCAAGGCAAATAAGAACCACATCCAGACAGCTGTTTTTGACAGATGTGCCTTAACCTGGTTGTCAGATTTGTAGATAATGAAACATTGAGAAACAATCATTTGCTTTATGAAGAATTGAATATAAACCACTTGTATGTAGCAAATTCTTTGCTTGCTTTAAAAATGGGATTATTTTGACCACATGTTGATTTATAGGAAGCTCCTAGGAGCAAAGATGCCAGAAAAGAATCGCAAGTTTGACCTTAGGGCCATGTTAAATTGGAAGACGTAACCCTTACCTAGATCTCTGCGCATTATAAACATTTTTGTGCTTTAAATTTTGCATCATTTAATTTGTCAAGTATGATATGGTAAGTAGTTAAATATTGTCAAATTCAGGTCAACTTGCCAATGCTGAGAAAATCCAAACCTGTATTTCAAGCAAAATAAAATACAGACAAGCTAACTAGCTCAGTGAGAACAGCAGCAAATAAATAAATAAATAAATAAATAAATAAATAGAAAGGCTACCCCAACATGGAAATGCGAATGACTACGTAATACAGCTCATTTCGAGTTTTCCCTCATCTTCTAGTTTCAACAGTGTTTATTTCTTCAACTCTATGCTAGTCATTATAGGAGGCTTTAAATTTCTGACTCAAAATTCCTGTTTTCAATGAATTTGAGAATCTATTTATAAATAGAATTTATGTCAGGAAAATAGAAATGGCACAATTACATGTTAAATGAAGCCTGGGAGCACAGGAAGTGGAGGAATCTTTATGGACTTTATAGGCAGGAGAATGGCCATGCAGGAGGCAAAACTCAGGCTGTCTATTGAAAAACCTGAGAGAAATGACTAGCAGGCAGTAGGACTGGGAGGATGATATTTCTGAGGAAATATTTTCATATAGGTTTCATTAGTGCAATTCGTATGGTTGCTTCAAAATATAGGACAACGTGAATAGTAAATGAAAAAAAAAACTTGCATCCTCAGGTGAAGGTAACATTTCGTTTAAATATTAACAATTCTTAGGAAGTATGAGGATGTTTCCTTATAGTTCAAATGAAGGTGAGGGCCTTCCCATAAGATGAAGATAACAAATTCATATGGAACATACAACAAGGTTTGATGCATTCTTAAGGCTGTGATCCATTTGCAGGGAAATATGTGTATTTAAAATACAGCAGCTGGATGAAAACTTCAAGGCTCTTAATAGTACTTCCAAAACCATAGAAGTATATTTCCTAATAAAGATTCTTAGAGAACATGATTCTTGTCCTACTTACCCAGTTGAGCTACAATGATTATAATCTGAGTTGTAGCCTGAGACACAATAACAGATATAAATATTCAACATCCATCTGCTTAGTAAAAATATATCTTGAGCAGTTCGCTCTTCAATTGTTGCCTAAGACAAAGATATCCCTCTAACACTGCCTGTTTCCATTCTCAATCACTGGCAGATGTTAATTTAATCAAACCTATCGTCTCTGACAGGCCCTCAAAGAGAACACTGTGCAAGTTGGTCTTGATTCTGAAACTGGCAGGGCTGTCCTGAATTTTGTTGTCTTTTTTGAAACAGGACAGATTTCAGTATTTTATTTGCAGATTCCAAGATTCTCTAACTGACCACTTCTTGCTTCAAGGACTTCTGCCTTGCCAGTTATTCATAGTAATAGAGTTTTGATTAACAACTCCTTCCCCTGTAACTGGTGGATGTGTACTAGCCAGTAAGAAATTAGTTTAAGGGACAGATGATTATGTAAGAACCAGAGAAAATGCAATGCACTAGCACATATGTAGATCAGCAGGGAAAAATCCTTTAATGCTCCTTTTTGTCCTACTTTTTAGATAACTGAGCAACACACAGTCATATGCCCTTCTGTTACAAACACCAGGGAAAAAGCACAGGTCGTTATCACAGTATCTCTCCCCCCCCTCTGTGTCTCTGTGTCTCTTTCTCCTCTCTCTCTCTCTTTCGTTTTCTCTCTCTCATCTTTTTTTCCTCGTTCTCTCACATGCAATTTCCACTTTAAGAGCATTATTCTCTCAGTATAAGGTAGCTACCATCACAGCAAGATTAGATGGTCACCGACAGCCCGAGTGAGCTTGTGATCAGTATGAAGCAGTTTCCCTGAATGAAAGTGCACAAAAATCTGGGGATACTTCAAACTCTACAGGAGTGAGATTGAGTAACCTAAGGTAGGCAAAGAGAGACGCTGGGCTAAAGGAAAACATTTCACTTTTTTAGGAGCTGGAAGAACTCAATTTTTCTCCAGGCTTTCAATGGTAGAGTCAGTTTACTTAAATTTACTAATTTGGTTGAATCTCAGTCTCTTTATCTGCCGTAAAAACTATTGAGCACGATACTCTAATTTCCATTCTAAATTTGTTTTGTATGGTTATCTTCAAGAAATTATCAATGATCTGCCCTTCCCTACTGGAAAATTGCTAACAGATCTAATATAATAGATTAATGACTAGGCTTACCTAATAGTTAAAAAAATTCTTATAGAGACACCTACATTAGGTATAGCTGTGCTATTCATATTGATTTGCTATTTTCACGACAGCCCTGTTAAAAAAATTGTCAGATGGTGCTCAAATTTCCACCCTTTATGTCCAGATATTGTATAATTTCCTGTGCCTCAGTGTGGGAAAAAACCTAGGAATACAATCAGAAAATTGCATCCTTGATTAGGCTCTGTTTCTAAAAACCCCCAACCCTTCCAGCCTGGGAGCAAGCAAACATCACTATTGTGCCCCTCCTATGGGGGTCATGTGGCACAGAACTGTGGGTGACTTCGGGGGTTGAAGGTATTACCCAGGTGGCGAAGAGCTAACAAATAATGGGGACCTCAATCCCATAACCGCAGGAAAATGAATTGTACCAATAACCAGTGAGCCTGGAAGAAGACACAGGGCTTCAGATACAACCACAGTACTTAGTAACACCTACTTGTGCTACCACTTGACAAGGCCCTCAAGCAGGAACTTGAGCTGACTCATACAAAGACTTCTGAACAAGAAAAAATGAGAAGTAATGCAAACGTGTTTCATGAAGCAGCCCATTTATAGTAATGCATTTTATGCTAAGAGAAAGATAAACAAACACTGCCCTTTTAGTCTCATCCATTTTGGGAGAATGTGTTCACATAAGCACAGGTAAAGTTCACATAAGTAATAAAGAGAGCAGATGCTTGGAAACTGTTTCCTTCTGCATTTGACAAAGAGTTAAAACAAAAAGAAATCAGTAGGAAAAGCAGACAGGATGAAAGTGGAGTTGCCTTTGGCCCATTACAGACTCAGGCAGGACTTGGGCGTTCAGACAGAGACTCACCTCTGCACCTCGACAGTCCCTTGAGTGTACAAGCTTGTATATCAGTGTGAGTACATGTCGTGTGTTTGTACTTATTTGGAAACGAATCCCATCAGATGTTTTAGGGGTAGGTGTTAAATCACTTATAATGGATATAACTGTGCAAGACTGCCGTTGGGGAAATTTCCTCTTGACCTCAGCTGGTGATTAGCTTCTACCCTGAAGCATGAGAATTGATAGGCCTTATAATTTTATCCAAGCTAATGTAACAGCAGCTGCTGTCCTTGGCACTTGCTAGCTGATTAAATTCCCAAATTAGGGATTGCCTTTTGTAACCTGAATTGTCATGGAGGTGAAATCTGACAATAACTGTTCTCATTTTTACCTTTCCATTCATGAGTGTTTCTTCGATAATGCATAGACTATCTCAGACCATCACATATTACCCTGGCACTTTATTGGAATTTAGGAGTTTTGTAATCCTACTCAAAATGAGATTGCATGCTTTCTAATGTAAGAAAGGAGAGAGACGCCAATTCAGCTCTAAAACTGCAATTGTTTGCCTACCTCCAGGGACACATCTCACAGATTGCCATGAAAATAAATTGGAAAGTTTACAATTCCAAATCATTGCCCACCATGTATTACCTCACAGACACGAACAAACACTACCTCCACCACCCTTCCCACCACAAACGCAAGGAAACACGTCCGTGAACTTTCATTCCTTCACGAGGAAGAAAAGCATTACAATTAGATTAGACTATCACCATTCTGAAAGTGTGTTGGTTTTCTGCTTCTTTTAAAATGATTTATTATTTATTACTATTTATTTTCAAGATTATCTTCCCTGTTCCTTCAGGAAAGGAGCTGTTTGGCTCTCCGTGTCATTACTGAAGCAGAGCAAAAGCCTTCAACTCAGACTGCTGCAATTTCCCCCCTAACAGTCAACCCAGCAATTAGAACCGTTTGTTACAGTGACAGCGGAGCAAACCATTTTCCAGCAGCAGCGCGGCTCGAGCTGCTTGAGCCTGAGAGGGTAGACATCAGGGCCTGCTCATCCGAAGGGAACTAACGCCACACAGCAGCCAATCCTGGAATAGCAGGCAGTTCCGAAAACAAGCCATATCGGCCTGGGATACGCACATACATCCTTCAACTTCTGCAAAATGTCTGATACTACTTTTATCCAACCAAGAATAAAACTGGATAATGAGTTTTGGCGTTTTGGAAGAGGCAGCAGATTTTTATTTAATAGGCAGCCTGGAATCATTTTTTAAAATTTAATATTAAAATAGTGGTAGAAAGGTAAGGATTTCCTCTCCTACTTCTGGATTTAAGGCCGTATTTCATGGCTTAAGAAATATTTTACAATAGGAACTTTGCAAACAGAGTCTTATTTACTTCCCAATAAAACTATTAAAAATATAGTTTCAATATTTTAATCGGTTTTCATTGAACCATTTTGCCTGATACTTAAATATTTTAATTTTTTAAAAAAATTCAACTGATAGCTTGGGAGAAAGTGCCGTTTCCTTTCCTTTACAAAATTTCCTTCTTTCGTATCCTTACTCTTGTTTCCTTTTGTTTTATTCATCTAATATGCTGTTCTTTCGTTACCCTTGGGCTCCTTTCTGGATTTCAGCAATGACAAGCTGCAGAACTCCAGGACCTGCAGGATCTCTTTGGTTTTATATACCCCCGTGTCACATCAAGCAATAATACTCATCATTCACTGCAAAGAAACCATCTATGAGGTAATGAAATAATGTGAAATGTTTGATCTTCTCTGACTAGAGCGAGTTTTCTGTCATTTGTTCAAGAGTTATTATTATGCAAAGACACAATAAATAGCCAAATGCAGATATTCTTAGACATAACACAGGCATCTTGCTAAATTTCTGTGTGGGACAGTTTTTAATAGATCATCTTTTATCCTCTGCAATGAAAAGAGTCAGGTTACCCAGCAAAAGGTCCATGAATGTGAGTCTTTGCTAAGAGGAAGAAGACACCACCCTAGGTGGTTTGTAAAGAAGGTTCCTGTGGATATTTCTCTTAACTGTTTTCCCCTCAGCCTTCCCAGAAGCGGATAGTGCTAGTGCAGAAAAAAAAAATATTGTTTGTTTTTCTCTTTTGCTTTGTTTTAGCAAGGATGAGACTTTGTCTCTTCCTTTTATTTGTTTTCTTGCTCTGCTACAACTGCTCTGGCACCAGAGCAGCCTCTGCCGGAGTCAGAGGTGAGGTCATGCTTGACTGAAGAAATCTAAGATCAATTTGTTGTCTCATACTTCAACATTAAATGCAGCTTGAAATATAATTGTTAGTCTCTGCACTCTATGGTATGAGGAAGTGTTCCCGACCTGAATCACGGAGTGTGGTTACTGGTGAGAACCATGACTTGTACCCTAGCCCAAAGCTAACCAGAATTTTCAGGCTGTGACAGAAAGCATGGGCAAGTGAGAGGTGCTGAAGGAAGGACCGATAGTGGAGAAGGGAAAGAGTGAGAAGATGAGAGTTGCGGTAGTGCAGACACTGGGGGGCTCGAAAAGTACCTTAGGCAAAATTTTGAACTTCTCAAGTAAAATTGCAAACAAAAGCTAGTATATGAATAATTTTCCTTTATTCTCCACTCTACTCCCAGGGTCCCTCCTATTCCTGTATAGCTCCATCAGTTCTGCTCTGGAGGTAAGACGCCTGATACCAGTCAGGCAAGTGAAAATTATAGTTTCCCACTTTAGGGCCATTTGCTTACCAAAAAAAAACATCTAGGAGGACAGAGCGGGTGAGTAAGTGCCCCTGAACTGGATGCCCGTGGCCTCTCCAGATCTTCTTTGAGTGCAGCCCTCTTAAGTGCTGCCTGTGCTGTCCTTGGATTCAATTACATCAAATAGACAAAGACGTCATCATCATTCCCAGTATTGTGCTTGCACAAACTGGAAGTGAACAGGAACTCAGGTGTCGTGGTGCTGATTCTAGGTCAAATACAGCCTGTGACAGTGTACTATGACAGGTTGTGCTTCGGATGAAAGAAGAAAGGATCCATTACATTAAGAATGGAACTGGGTAGGACTTATCTAACAATACAGTCCTCCATGGAGATATGAGAGAGACCTAACAAATGTACCTTCTCCATCTCTCCAGGTAGAATCACAGTGATACGTGTGTCCTCTCTGGTCAAAGCACAAGCCACTGCCTTTGACTTTGTGTTGGTGTTAATAGAAGCATTTCCCTAGCTGAGTGGCAGTATGTGGGCCCGGGAGAGGGGGTTTTATTATCTGAGGGGTGAAGGTATATATTCCTGATCCACCAATTTTCTACCTGTTTGACCTTTGATAATATATTCAACTTCCAGAACCCTGAGTCTTCTCAGTGGCACAAGGAATAGAGTCATATTTACACTGAAGAATTTGTAGGAACTTAACGTGAGGTGATAATACAGCAGTTTTCCTTTTATAAGTATATGCTTGTGTCAAACTCAGCAAAGAGCTTGCATATATCATTGTATTTAATCTTCACAGTCTTCAATAAGAAGGCTTGTCCTTATTTTGAGAATGAGGAACCTCAGAGAAGCACAGTAATATTCTGAAGGCCAAACACCACTGAGTGAGTGAAATGCATTCAAACTTGCCTTGGGTTGAATCTGCCGCCTTTGTCCTCCTGGGATGGAGCACAATAACAACCTCACCATCATCTACTCCAGCCGTGAAGGTGGGTCATAACCCTTGTCACTGTGTGGGTGCAGTATTGTTCTGTTTCACAGAGTAAATGTGGCTATGGAAAAAGCTGCTTAACTGAGTCCCTGCACCAGTGCTCTGTCCTGGGTTCTGGAGTAAGGCTGACTTCATTGCTTTGGCTTTAAATATTTCAAAGTACTTGAGAATGACTCTCAGGTTCTCTGAGGACTTTCTTTTCTCAAATAAATATGTGAAATTCCTTCAAGCATTTATTTGAGGGTCCAGTTGATTTCTAGAGTTATTAAAATTCTAGCTATCCTTAAACACTTTCCTTTACCTATATGCACAAAAAAGAAAATAGTTTTAATTTGAGGAAAAAGTACAATACAGTCTTTGTGGCATAAAAAATAGATTCTAATTTCAGAAAAAAATGCTTCTGCTTTATTATTTGTTTTCTAAGATTCCCCAATCAAGACTGCGACATTTTAGTTACACATGGAGTTTATGATCACAGTCAGGATTGTACCTGTGAGCTGTAGCATAGCAAAGGAAGCCTGAGAGTGAGGTAATGTGGGCCAGTTATCCTGGCCCCGACCTTTACATACCCACTGATCTCCTGGGGGCAGGTGTCAAACTCTATGCTGAACTCTTGAAAAAATCACAGAATTAGTAGTAGGTTTCAGAAATCTAAATTACAGACAGGAAAGGACATGAAGTAGAGCAGTACCAAAAATAGCAAGGAAATTTTTACTTATTTAAATCAGTATATGCCGTTCCTGTCCTGTGACTACCTATAGATCATACCCTATGGAGAAAGTAAGACAAATATGACGGATGTGATATTCATGAGGAAATTAAGTTTCCAAGTCAGGGAAACCAACGATATAATGAATTTTTGATTCTAAATAAGTGATGAGCAACTGATAGCCAAGCCAGTGTTGATGTCCAAAGATGAATACAAAGGATGTCCCAGCTCAAGATGAGATAGCAAATTCCTTCTTCTTTAAACTTGTCCTTTTGAGGCTTAAAGTGAATAATATGGTACCTACCAATGTTGATGATGGCAAACTTATATGGAAAATTTAAAAGCTAATCAATTCTGAAAGCATTTTCTCAGATGCCCCCAGAAATGTTTTACCTGCTCCATGGGCATCTCTTAGCCCAGAGAAATTAGTATGTGAACAGTCACAATCAGTGTACATGTTTGAAATGGACCATCTTAGCAGACTTTTCTTTTGGAAAACAATAAATATACATCACAAAAAGGACTCCAGCTGTCACTTTGCCACTGCCTACCATATATATGACTTTCCTGAGCACACTGGTATAGAGGGCTCAGTGCATTGTACAAGGTCATCTCCTTCATGCAGGAGAATTTAATCTAATGCCCAATTTTCCTGACTTTTGGCCTGATGTCGCCACTTTTAAGAGCATTTGCAGATTATTCCTACAAGTGGAGGATAGTGAGAGACCAAGCTTACCAACTCCATAATTAGCATACACCTTGGTGAAACCACCACCTTATCACTACAACCAGTGCTTTCCACAGTGACACATGAATAGACATGCACATGCAGACTCGCTTGCATGCACATTCACTCATGGAAACACGGAAACAACTGAGGTGCACATGCACTCACACTCATACCCACGCGAGAACACACACCTCACTGAACTTCACGTTCGGTCATATACACACACACACACATACAATTACAGAAACATATATATACACACAATTGCAGTTTCTATTGGTCAGGCTAGAAAACATGTCTCTAATCATTAACCTAGAAAACTCACATATATCCCCAAAAGTTTGATTATGGTAGCATTTCTTCTTTGAGTATATCGCTCGAAGAGCGATGAGCAATACCTTTGCAGTATTTCTCAAAGAAGTTCACAAGTCTCTACTATAGCATGCATTGTATGTACTACACTGTTTTTGGACAATTCTTTCTCTGTTGGACTACATAGAGTGTAACTGCCTTCTGGTAAGAGCTATATTTTACTTCCTTTTGTTTCTCCACAATCTTCCAGAAGACTTGTCATAATAAATGTTTCTTGAACAGAAATAAACTGCTGATGCTGTCGTTACAAGTAGTAGAGGACAGTAATCCTATGGAGGAGGTAACCCAGACTACTCTGCTGCTATGGTGTTTTCACCTCACCTTGTGCTGCCTCCTCCTTTGCAGTAAGATTAGTGTAACTCCATCCCCTTAATGAAAGTTTGAACTTACAGTCTGACAGACAAAGTGCCAAGTGCACTGAGAGTAACAAATCCTCTGTCTTCAAAGAAGCTATCATCCAGAGTAGAGTGGGGTAGGATATGAGAAGTACAGCACTCCTTCAACAATGCTAGAAGCACTTAAGATGGAAAGAACTCAGTAAAGAGCTCTATGGGAATGAAGAGAAAGAGTAACAATCTGGGAGAGTTGCATGCAAGCCTCTGGATTCTCTTCCTGGTGTTTGCCAGCTTCAAACATCCATACATGGAATCAGGTCTTTAACCCAGTGTTAGACAACAAGCTGCCTAAATCCCAAGCCCTCTGGAAACCCTTCAACTACATACATGAAACTAAGGCTATCCACTGCCGCTAGATTCTGTCTTATGCAACATCACATCAATCCTCGTATCATTTTATACTGAAAGCAGGTTCAAATTTTTTTTATCCTGGATCTCTTATGAAATATTCCCCCCCAAAAAGGAGATAATAAAAACTGCAAAATATCAGAGATACTGAAAAATGCAGGTAACTTGAATTATCTTTTACAAATGCTTTGGATAGATTTGAGATCAAAAGACTATGACAGAGAGAAAAGACCAAAGAAAGGAGAGCAATGTTTCCTGACAGAAAGAAATAGGAGAGAGGGACTGAGCTGCCTGGATAGTTACGAGAGGAAACAAGGACAAGGAAGAGCTTGGGAAAATCTGGCCACATCTTTCCCGGTTAGTCTTCAGGTTCCACAGGGACAACAGGAGCTGATTTCTTTAAATGTTAATGGAAACTGAGTTTTCTCTTCTTTCTTTCTGCAGGGCACTACCTCCTTGAGAACAGAAAGGCTGTAATTTAGATAAAGAAAAGCAGGTCCATTTGACTGTCATAAACAGCAGGAAGGTACAAGTCTGTCCACTGACTCTTTAGAGCCCATCACAGTCCTGTCTCCTTTACAGCACAGTGCCAAGCTGCCTCTTAGTGCTTGACTTTATGGTACCATGAAGGAAAGCTCAGGAGAGTCTAAGGAAAGCCATATTGTGAGGGACATAGGAAAAGGAGCTGTGTGTCCTTCCAGCCCTCCAGAAGTTCATTGCCAGATGGAAGCACCTCCAGAGAGCAGAGCTTGGTCAGAGGAAGTGATCAGGAGGAACCAGGTCTCCTTGGGCGTGTTTTCTAGGGGGAAAGAGAAAGAAATACCAAATGGGACAACAGGACAGAGAGATCAACTTCACCATTATTCTCACCTTTAGCTCACTTTTTCTCCTTCAAACATTTCTCCCCCTAGTGTCTTACTTCTGCTCATTTTCTTCAATAATTAGAATTCTCTCTTCAAAAATATTCAAGCTACTCAACCCAAGATGGTGACACTGCTTATAGTTACATGTTACTGTGACCTTTTCTTCTCTCCTTGCTGTTTATTCTTACACACACAGACATGAGCACAGATGTGCACACATACATATTCATCTTGGGCATTGGAAACGTAGATTAATGAAATGTTTGTTAACTGTTTTGGCAATTTGTTTGTGTAACACAGTGTCCTAAGCACTGTTGTTATTGCTACTATGTCACAGATACGGAATTCCTGTCATGGAAGACAACGAATTGAACCAATAGTAACACAATCTCTAATAAGTGAAAGAGCTTGTTTTCAGTCCTGGATCCCATATTCCATTTGTTCTAACACATCAACATGTTTCTGACATTGTCTTACCTGGTTATCTAGGTCCTAGCTCAAATCTTTATTTCCCTATGTTTTTCTAAATACATCGATCTACACAATTCTCTTTTTTGAAGTGTAGTGCAATAACAGCGATGATTTGAGAAGTGGAATATTTGGCTGGTCTTTTGCAGTGTACAGTGTACAGTGTGGTAATGTATAATTACTTACAGAAGCTATTAACTTTTATTTTAAAAATGTTTATTGAACACTATCCATGGAATATGTACTATTACAATGAACCCTTTTATTTTTTGACCAATCCAATTATATACATTATATTCAATCAACTAGTTTAGGAGGCAGAAAATATATTTTTCTGTTTACTCCTGTAGAATAGACTAAATCTTTTTCCCTACAGAGTCTAGACACATAGTATGTGTGCAATTAAATCCAACAAGATGAGTCATAACAAGTTAAATATAAGTCATTAGCTGTGTTGGTGCCTTCTGTTGTTGTTTTTATGGTTACTGAATCTCAATTTCAAAATGTTTCTATTTCTCAACTGCTTAGACATGCCAAACCTTTGCAACTCCCAGGATTCTGGCCGATCTGCGTGTGTGCCAGCCTTTAAGGGAGGCTGACAAAGCCTAATGTGAAGAATAATTTCTAGCTCTATTTTTTCTACTGTTAATGTTGCATGTTGAGCCAAAATATGAGCAGCATCCCACCAGCCATACTGTAATACATTATAAAACTGAGAATTGCATTAACAAGGTAATCTAATAGGTGTTTCTGGGAGAGGAAAATGTGCAGAATCATTTTCTAAAGGGGAAGGAGAAAATGGCACCCAATCAGACAGTAGTCAATACAGGGAAAAGAAAGTCCAACCCAAGTGAACCTGTGCCTCCTCACTGTGCAGCTGTCGCCCTGTTTTCTGCCTCAGCTGCATATGCTGCAAGCTGGAAGATAAGAATTCTGGTTGCCATCCTGATGTGTCTCTGCATAATGAAAATGAAGTTACATATTGAAGGTAAGTATAAAATCCTTCTGGAAGAAGGTGCCTTTAACATGAGTTGACAGACTTAAATTTTGTTACATTAACTAGATCAAATATAAGAAAGGTTTTTAGTCTTATATGAGAACTTATAGATAGTAAGCTATTTTCAATATTGGGATAAAATAAAAACCCTAACCCTATTTGGCATTGTTAAATCTTAAGAAACCAGTGTTAAAAGCAAACCCCAAATCATTTCCTCCAGAACTTCATGTAAGTCACTGCAAGGGTAATAGAGTGGAGAACTATACTTACCAGTGTTGGCCCTGAATCCTCACGTGGGCTAGGAAGTGGAGCCAAATCAAAAGATGCAATGGAGCAGATGCAAGAACACTCATGTAAGTTAGGGACCTAAAGCAGCAGGTCTTGGTAGACAATCAGTGAAGTGAATCTTTCCATTTGGAAAATTTTCCTTCCTTTTATACTGCTCTGTCTTTTTCATGTAGTGTTCAACAGTATCTGCAACCAAAACATATTGAAGGACAAGTTACTGGACATCTTATGAATATGTATACTTCTGGGTGTGGTGGCACACACCTGTAATTCCAGCACTTGGGATGCTGAGGCAGGAGGATAATGGTGAGTTCAAGGACAACTTGGGCTACAAAGTGAGTTCAAGCCCAACCAGAACTACACAACAATACCCTGTCTCAGAAAATCAAAAAGAATTTTAAAAAATGTATACTATGAAGAGATATTTTCAAATGTATGCTAAATACTAGTAGAGGCACCTTAGCAATGGTGAACTTGAATAAATGAAAATTTATAGGGGATAGAAATATTTAAAAATATGACTGCTTACCACAGCACTTTCAGAACCAGAATATGACTTTCCACTCTCCATGCACGGAGAATGGAAATCACAATTATATATGAAAAGAAGAGATACTTGTAGATAACAATTACTTTGTTCCCTGGGGAAAAACATAAATTGAAAAATAGGATGATAGAAAATGGACTCACGACAAGAGGATTGGTTGATGTCAAGAAGAAGCAATCAAAGCACATAATCAGAATGCGGATTCTAAGAAGGCTTACTAGGCATTCATATTCAGAAATAAGTGGCATAAATCCAAATGTCTTATACGGATCCTAAGCTTGAAGACATTCAAATCATACAAGAAAGCAACAGAAAAATGAAAGAAAGTTGAAAAATACAAGGGCGGCCATCGGATATCATCTTGTGAGCTAAACAGTGCTCCGAAACAGGAGAGTGTGCCAGAGAAAAATGAATGATAGAAGATCTAATACACTCACCCAAAAGAACACTTCAGCTGAAGATGGAAAGAGTCAGTGTGTGCCAATTAAAATTAAGCCAACATATCTAAACATCATCTGTTACGGCTTGTGTCTAGCCTCACGTGCTCATGGGTGGGGCTTCTCTGAGGTGGCTGAATCTAGGGTGTGTAATACTGGGACAACGAGTGTGTGATGAACAAATAGTTCAGTGTAGTTCTGGGTGGATAATGGAAGGCCTACTCCTGGTAGGCGGGCACCACTGCAAAGCTTTGTAGCCTAGAAAGGATAAAAGGACAAGGGACACTTGCTGCTGCAGCTGCTTGCTGGATGCTGCTTCCTGCAACCCTGCCACAGACTGTTTCTCCTTTGCAATGTTCCTCTACCATACTGCCCTGCCAAGGAGTCAGACGAATATTGATAGAAACTACAAACTGACACAAAGCAAACCATTCCTCCTTTACCTTCAGGTGTTATGTATTTTGTCTCAGCAATGAGTATGTAACTGAGACAATGGCTTAGTGAAGTAATAGAATCTAGATTGTGAAGATAGAGTTTTACATTTATCTTCAAAGAACAATATACCACATATGCCCAAATACACAAACATCTGTGATGACTAATGTAAACTAGTTCTAGCTTTTCTTTTTCTGGAAAATTTGAAAACCTAATGCAAGATCTAATAATATTAAATTTGAACAGATTTCCTTCATGTCTCTTAGTTTATATTCGCACCCTCAGGTTCTTACACCAGTGATACAATACGTTGCCTGCACATGTACCGCTGATTGATTTCACTTAAGAGTATGGACTCCAGTTTTGACAACTTGCCTACAAAGTCCCCAAAACTGTCTTTCTTTATAGCGGAATAATATTCCATTATATAAAAATGCCACAATTTTTTAATCCAGTCTTCTGTGGATGGACACTTGGGTTGCTTCCACATTTTAGCTATTACAAATTGCGCTGCTATAAACATGGGTGCACATACATCAGAGTGATATGATGTTTTCAGATCTTCTGGGAAAATACCCAGAAGAGGAATAGCTGGTTTGAATGGAACCTCTAGACCTAGTTTGCTGAGAAATCTTCAAACGGCTCTCCACAGTGGTTGCACCAGTCTGCATTCCCACCAGCAGTGTAAT
Organism: Dinomys branickii; assembly: GCA_004027595.1. Lineage (NCBI taxonomy): Eukaryota > Metazoa > Chordata > Mammalia > Rodentia > Dinomyidae > Dinomys > Dinomys branickii. The sequence goes on along the minus strand of PVLD010005495.1, from coordinate 56,438 downwards.
AGAGTCCCTATTTCTCCACAGCCTTGCCAGCATTTGTTATTAGATGACTTTTTCATACTGGCCAGTCTTACTGGGGTGAGATGAAATCTCGATGTTGTTTCTCTTTGCATTTCTCGAATGACTAAGGATGTGGAACATTTTCTCATATATTTATTTGCCATTTGTATTTCTTTATCTGAGAAGTGTGTATTCATCTCAGATGCCCATTTCTGCATTGGGTCTTTGAATTTGGACAGGTACATGTTTTTTAATTCTTTGTGTGTTCTAGATAGAAGACCTTTGTCTGAGGGACAGCCAGCTAGGATTTTTTCCCAATTTGTGGGTTTTCTTTTTACTTTGCTGTTCATTTCTTTAGATGTACAAAAACTTTTCAGTAGAATGAGGTCCCAATTATTGATTCTTTGAAGTGTTTCCCTTGCAGTTTCATTTTTGTTCATGAAGTCTCTGCCTACTCCTATGTCTTAAAGATTTTTACCTACTTTCTCTTCCAATAGATTTAGAGTTTCTGTTTTAATATTGAGGTCTGTGATCCATTTTGACCTGAGTTTGATGCATGGTGATAGACTGGGTCTATTTTCAGTTTTCGGCAAGAGGCAAGCCAGTTTTTCCAGCACCATTTATTAAACAGGCCTTCTTTTTTCCAGTGGGTTTGGTTGACCCTTTGTCAAATATTAGGTAGCTGAGTGGGTTTTTCTTTATGGTTGCAACTTCCAGTCTGTTCCATTGATCCTCAGGTCTGTTTTTTAGCCAGTACCAGGTTGATTTTATTACAGTAGCTTTGTAGTATAATTTCAGGTCAGGGATTGTGATTCCACCTGAGTTGTCCTCATTGCCCAGGATTGCTTTTGCTCTTCTCGGTGTCTTCTGGTTCCAGATGAATTTGAGGCATATTTTCTCTAGATCTGTGAGGTATGCTAACGGTAGTTTAATGGGAATTGCATTGAATCTGTACAACAGTTTTGGCAGTATGGCCATTTTTACAATGTTAGTTCTTCCTAACCATGAGCAGGCTATGTTTTTCCATTTAATGAAATCCTCTTCAATCCCCTTTTTCAGAGTACTGTAGTTTTCATTGAATAAATTTTTCACATTCTTTGTTAGATTGATTCCTAAGTATTTCAGTTTCTTGGTTGCTATTGTAAAGTGTATGGTTTCCTCAATTTTATCTCAGTCTGTTTGTTGTTTGTGTATAGGAATGCTATTGATTTTTGGGTGTTGACTTTGTATCCGGCTACGCTGCTGAATTTGTCAATTAATTCCAGGAGTTTTCTTGTGGAGTTTTTGGGGTCCTCCATGTATAGCATCATGTCATCTGCAAATAGTGATAGTTTGACTTCTTCCTTTCCTATCCTTATTCCTTTTAT